>PVKU01003777.1:0-167207 GCA_004027475.1 Anoura caudifer
AAAAAAAAAAAAAAAGTAGTAAAATGGGTACTAATAGTGCTGGATTGATCTGAAAGAAGGCAAGCAGGAAGGAAAAATGAGTCAAGAACATGTGATACAACTAGAAAGGATAATTGCCTTATATACAACCACATTAATAATAAATTAAATAAGATGACTAAGGACCAGTGAAAAGATCAGACTGGATCAAACACCAAGATGCAAGTATATGGTGTTTGCGGGACACACGTTAAAAAAAGGCCAAATGGTTAAAAGTAAAGTTGGAAAAAAATATTTTACGCAAATAACAATCATGAGAAGACAGCTACCATCACAAAAAGAAGCCCAGAAAACAAGTGTTGGCGAGAATGTAGAGAAGCTGGAATCCCAGTGCACTGCTGGTGGGAATGTGAACGGTGCGGCCGCCGTGGAATACAGTGTGGAGGCTCCTCCACAAGTTTAAAAACAGAATTACCGTGTGACGCAGCCATCTCACATCCGGGTGTGTTCCCTAAATAACTGAAGGTGGGGCCTCAGGGACGTTTGCACACCATGTTCACAGCAGCGCTGCTCACAACGGTTAAAACATGGAAGCAACTCCAGGGTCCTTCAGCAGCTGGGTGGACAAGCAAAACGTTGTACACACATACAACGTGATGCTGTTCAGCCATAAAGAGGAAGGAAATCCCGACATGCTACAACATGGATGAACTTTGAGGATGTTACACTGAGTGAAATAAGCCAGTCACGAACAAAGACAAACACCATCTGATTGACTCTACATGACGTGCCCAGAGTGGTCAAAATCACAGAGACCAGGCAGCGTGGCAGTTGCCAGCGGCCGATGGAAGGGGGTGACAGGGAATATTTCAAAGGGAGAGATATTCAGGGTTACAAGATGGAAAGAGTCATGGGGATGGATGGTGGTGATGGCTGCACCACAGTGTGAACGTATTTAACACCCCTGAACTGTACATTGAAAAAGGGTTAAGATGGGACATTTCGTGTTAGGTGTCATGTTAGGTACATTTCATGTATTCCAGCACACAAATAAAGGGAAAAAATAAAAAAGACATGGGCCCTGGCTGGTGTGGCTCAGTGGACTGAGCGCTGGCTTGCGAACCACAGGGTCACCAGTTCCATTCCCAGTCAGGAAACATGCCTGCGTTGTGGGCCAGGTCCCTAGTGGGGGACATGCAAGAGGCAACCACGCACTGATGTTTCTCTCCCTCTCTTCCCTTCCTCCCTTCCCTTCTCTCTAAGAATAAAATAAATAAAATCTTAGAAAAAAAGACACAGCAGACTTCAAAACAAGAAGAATTACTAAAAATTAAAGACATTTCATTATAAAGTGATCAATTCATCAGGATAAAAATTTTAAATGTTTATACCCCTAATAACCAATATTCGGAGATTCTAAGAGCATCTCTGATTTCCACCTTTACCTTGTCTTCTGAGCCCATGAGGTCGCTCATTCATCCAATGAATTCCTTTCTGTTTTTATTAGCCTCGATTTCTAAAGAAACTTGTGTAGAGTAAAAAACCTTGAAAAATCAGGATTTGTTATGCTTTTTGATGGAAAAAAAAAAAAAAGATTGTCATTGAGAACAATAGCCACCCAACCCAGACCCAAAAGAGAGAGGATGGTCCCAGACCCAAGTGACTGACCAACAGCATCAGTCGGTGCCGGAAGCCCTCTCATCACCTATGAAATGATGGTAGTCACTGCTCTGCCCATTTCACGGCATCAGGGCTCTTGCTGAAGCCAAGGGCTTGGCAGAGACATTAATGGTGGTGCTGTTTGGACAGCTGAAAATATAGAGATAAAAATGAAGACCCCAGGCTGGGCACTGGATTCTTTTTCAAAGCTTCTTGAAAAGGCAAGATGGGAAAGAGCATGTATTTGGAAGCACAGTACTTGGCGCAGGGATCAGTAAATCCCAGTGCTGGGGCTCCCTAGTGTGCCCCCTCCCCATCCTCACTGAGGTGTTCTTGTCTTCATCATATTTGTCTTTTGGCAAGTCAGGAAAGTCAAGAAGTTCTGGAATCCGGAGTAATGTGAGGCAGAAATGTCAATCCCACGGTTGGACAGGCTGTAGTAGGCGAATGCAGCCTCCAAATGACTCAGCTGGTAACTCAGCTGGTCAGGCTGCCTGGATGACCGGACCTGCAGTACACCTCCAACATCACCACTGGAGTCCAGGGAACAGTGGGACAGCGAGCTCCAGGACACCTGTGGCCCCTGACGGGAAGAGGCTGACCACCTGGCTTCCTGCTCGCTGGTGGCCTCACTGTGACTCTCCTCCTCTGGCACCAGGTCCTGCTGCAGGTGCCTGGTCTCCAGCTGCATGACATAGTCCTCTATGGTCTGCTGCAAGCACAGGATCAGCTCCATCAGCTGGGTGTCGGGGCTGTGGGTTCCAGTCCCTGGTCCTTCATTTGGACACAGGGCTTGTGGAGAGTGTCTGATCGGAGACTCATAGTCTGGGTCTTGTTTTGGCCTCACCAGGCTAGCCTGAACCTGCAGAGGAGGAGAGAGACCCTGAACTGCAGCAGAGTAGACTCCGCCCAGCCCTTGGGTCAGGCCTGATCTCAGGCTGGCCTCTGTTTCACGCCACCTCCATGCCTTGGTCCTAGGCCCTAATTGGTTCAGAAAGAGTTACCTACTCATTCAAGGACAATACCTAAGTGTCCCCAAGTCTGGCCCCTGGAGCACCATGCTTTTGCCATTGAAAAGTTTTCTCAGGAAGAAAGAACCTTGGGGTCTTCTTTGAGGAAAAGAGGAAACTGAACAGATAGGCTTCTGAGTTCTCTACCCTGTGTTTTAACCAGAGCAGTTCCTGCTCTATAGTGTTCTAAGCAAGAAAAGGGAAGCTGCTGTTGTAATGAAGGATCAAAGGAAAGAAAGGGGGGGCATAAAGGAGAGAGGAAAGAAGGAAGGACTAAAGTACAAGGTATGTCCAGAAAGTATCCAGCCATGTACTATGAAAATGATACAAATACAAGAAACATTGTACATAGGACAATGATGCCTCAGTCCCCTTCAAAGTAGGCACCTTGGAACCTCACGCAGTTCTCCCAGTCACCATCAGTTGCCCCCGTCATATTTTCCTGAATCTCACTGACAGTCTGAAATCTATTCCCTCTCAAAGGTGATTTTAGTTTGGGGAAAAGTCATAAGTATCAGGGCACCAAATCTGGGCTGTAGGGGGGCTGAGTCACCTGGGTGATTTGATGTTTCACCAAAAAACTCTGCATAAAACGCGATGCATGAGCGGGTGCATTGTCGTGATGAAGTTGCCAGTCACCAGCTGTCCATAGCTGCGTCCTTCTGAATCATCTGAATAGTTTCCGCAGAGGAATGTTCAAGCTTAATGCAAAATTTGATGCAGATTCATTGCTCTACTGGTTCAGTCATTTGAATGTGACGGCCTCACAGTACACAGGCTCACTCAATTGCATCTACCACCCCCACTGACCAGGACAGTGAAGTCATTACTGTTCACGCATGCACATTCCAGTCCACTCTCCTTGGCTGCCGGGTTACGATGCTGTCGTGCAAACTGTTCTCGTTATATTAACAATGGTTGGACTTTTTCCAGACAGACCTTGTATACCATTCTGCTAGAATAGTGGTTAGCAAACCACTGCCCAAGGGCCCAATCCAGCCAGCCACCCCTTTTTGTAAAGTTAGTTTTATTGGCACACAGTCAGTCACATTTGGTCAAGTGTCTATGTATCACCTGTGGCTGCTTTGGTCCAACAACGTAGGATGAATGGCCGTGACACTGACCACAGGGCCAACAGGGCCTGGAGTGCTTACTGACTGGCTCTTGACAGACAGGGTTTGCCAAGTCCTGATGAGAACATCAGCTTTCCTTATGCCTATTTTCTCATTTGCTACACCAGACATTCAACACTAAGCCTTCCCACCCTCCACCTTTGCATCACTTCTTGTAAACGCCTTCAACCGGCTTACTGTGGCAGCTGCCTCAGACTCTCACCACAGTAGCCATGGCTAGATACTTGGCTCTCGAGCTTTGAAGTCCACCAGAATCACGTGGAGGGCTTTTTAAAACGGAGATGGCGAGGCCTTGTGGCCAGACTCCAGTTCAGGGTAGCTGGGTGGGGCCTGAGACCTGCCGGTTCTCATGTACCAGGGACTATACATATTGTGGGAACTTCTGACTACTCAGATCAACTTTCTGTCTGCAAAGAAGTAAAAATTCTGGATAAGATCTAAGAAATTCCTTTTTCAAAAAAAAAAAAAAAATCAAGATCTCCAGGTGGTTTGAATACCTTACCAATGCTTGACAAGCGCTGAAACAAGTGAGCGTCAGTTCAGCCACAAGTGAGCTACGGACCTTCCCCGTGTCTGGGAATGCCATGACGGACAGCGGGTTGAAGTGGGTTAGCCCAGGGCAAAGGGACAACTTGACAAGGAAGCCTGGAGTGATCGCCATGTAGTGGGTCCCAATGCCCCAGCCCTACCTGACTGTGTGTCCTTGAAAAACCCACCCGGCCTTTGTGCTTTTCAGTTTCTCCATGTTAAAGGGGGAAGGACGTGACATCTACCACACAGAGGGTGATGTGAAGGCTGAATGGGAGGACATGCCAAAATGATAGGGCAGGTAGAACTGCCCTGTAACGCTGTCTGTTTCACCTGGTATGCTCCCATCCTGCCTTCCCTGGGGGTTGACAAATGGAAGCAAGAACCAAGCAGCCCGTGGTTCCCTGCCTTGTGATGTTCTCCAGCTTCAGTGGGTGCTGGTCCAAAGTGCAGATGCCTGGGCTCCACTAAGGGTTCTGACTCAGGAGGCCTGCAACTGGGCCCAGGAGCCTGCCCTGCTGTAGAACTGCCCACAACATACAACGCACTAGGCGGACAGCGCTCAGGGCCTTGCCTCTGGCTGGGCTCCATTGCCTGCACTGCTCTGCCCCAGATACCTGCTCAGCTCTCTCCCTCTCTTCCCTCAAGTCTTTGCTCAGATCACCCTCTCCCAGAGGCCAACCATGACCTCCCACGTAATTCCACAGGCTGCTCCACCCTCCACACTGAGCTTCCCCCTCCCCTCTTCCACCTTTCATTTTTCTGTAGCACCTTTCCCCTTCAAACGTACTGCAACTTTACTTGTTTATTATGTGCACAGTTTATTTTCAGTTCCCCCTTCTAAACTGCATGAAAGAAAGGGTCTTAGAGCATTTTGTTTACCACTGTTTCTCAAATGCAAAGAACCACGTTGGCTACTGGGGAGCTCTATAACGTATATGAATGAACGAGTGAATGGATGAATGAAAAAGCAAATGAACAAAAAAATTGAGCAAATTATATCGTAATGCAATTATCTGAGGTTTGGCTGCCCTTCTGGACCATAGGCTTCTCAGGTTCTGCCATCGTTCCAAGGCCCAGAGGGGTTTCTTGGTTAGCGTTCGTTGATTATTATTAGTGACTAACCAGTGGGCAACTGAAGACGGGGGTGAAGGGATCGATCCATTGTAGGCCCAGGCAACTGTTGATGGCGAGTGAAGGTCTGCCCAGAGGAATACCTCATTTCCCCCACCTCCTGCAGTCCCTGCAGCTTCCCTCAGCTGGACCTCTCTCAACATGGGCATCCTTCCCAGAGCAGCAGCTGTCACAGGGATTGGCCAAGAGGGGTCGCTAAATCCTCATTTTCCTTCCTGGCTCAGAAAACTCAAGGGCTGCCGCTGAGGACTCAGGGAAGCCAGGGAGAGAATAAATGGTAAGGGAAAGCCTGGGGAGGCCCAGCCCCTCTTCCAGAGTTGCTAGTACCTCTTTTGCAAGCACTGGGTCCAATAAAGGACTGGGCACCTGGCTGGACTCAGGAGATACATCTTGTAATAACTCACCTCAACCCCTGGACTCTCAGGGCCTCCTAGCATCCAGGTCTTACACACAGGATCCGGGGCTCAGAGGTCAGTACCTTGGGCACTGCCACACAACTAGAAAACACCAGTGGAAGGATTAGATTCCATATTGGGTGAACGCTATTGTTCCCTCCACCACTGCCCTTCCAACCCAGCTCATTCTGGCTTCTCTGTGCCAAGGACAAAGCAAGACTCCAAGTCCAGCATCTGCTTTGCCTAACTTTCACGGCCTTGGGTTCTTTTTGCAGTGGGGAAAGCCCAAAGGGAGGCAGAGTTCCTCCCTGAGGGACGCTAGCCCAGCAGCCCTCTGCTCCCACCATCCCCAGTTTGCATCACCCTTATTCTCCTGATTTCTGTTCCCTGGGTTTTTAAGTAGCCACTTGCCCACAGGCAAATTCACTTAGGAGGGAGGAGCCTGGCAGGCACAGGTGTGAGGGCAAGACTGGGAAGATTCAGCAAATGGTGCCTTGACCCCTCTCGGTAGAGGCAGTGATGAAACTGGGGTTCGGAGGGGCCGACCTGAGAGGACCGTGGCCAGTGCATGTCGTGTGGCCAGGGCCCAGGAATCTGTAATGATGGGGCTTTCTTTGCTGTCATGGGCCCTGAGTTCCACACACTGGGTTTCCCAACAATCCAGTGAGAGAAGTGTCCTTGGCCCCATTTTTCAGATGAGGAAACAGGTGCAGCAAGATGTCCTCAGCCTTGTCCACATTCATGCTGCTTTCATTGGCCTAACTGAGGCATGACTGAATCTGGACCTTGTGTGTTCATTCCCCAGATTCCCAGGCCCCCGAGAGAACAGCTTTACAATCCTGGTAAGTCTAGCCTGGTCCCCCAGTTGTATGAGGGGACCTGGAGTGGTGGGCCTGGGGAGAGGAATGCCAGGATGCTGGGGTTCAGTGACCCTGGCCCACTGAACTCACCCTCCTCCAGCCGACCCAAGGGTCAGCTAGCTCACCGGTTGGTGGCCACCTGGTTACCCTCTGGAGAGCAGTCTTCTGCCAACCAATTCCCCTGCAGGTGCAGTTGTTCAAAGGCACTGCAGGTGTTCCCTCCTCCGCAAAGCCTGTGTCATACTGCAGCCCCTCAGAGCTGCACCCTCCTTCCAGGTCCTGAGCAGCTGGCTGCCCGTCTACATGCTCTCTGACCTCAGCCCTCGCACCCACCTGGGTTGTGGAGCGCTTACAGAGAGAGCACAACTCTTTGCTTGGACCTCCCTTTAGCCTTTAGGGGATGAGCATAAAGTAGGTGTCAAGTGGGTGCTTTTTGTTTGCTTGCTAGCTTCTGACATGGGAAAACAGGTGACAGAAAAAGGACAGCATATTAAATGAATGGAGCCGTATAAATGGAGCTGCCACGCTGCATAAGGGACTGGGACCAAGAGGGAAACCTCTACAGACAGGGCAGTGAGGCGGAGACACACAGGAGGGGAAAGCGCAGCCCACGTGCGCCTCTGGGGAGCAGTGTTCCAGGCAGAGCACCCACGGGCCCAGGCCTCAGGTGGGAGCATGTGTTTGCGGTGTCTGAGGAAATGCTCTCCTTCGGTTTGAGGAACCTTGAGAAGGACTTTGGCTTTTCCTCTGAGCATGATGGGAGGGCAGTACGGATCTTCCAGAGCTGGTATGAGAGTGACTGGCTGCCTTGTGGGGCTGCCTGGGGTTGCCAACTAGCCCGGATGCCTCGGGCTATGGGAGGGACATTCCTGGCTTGGATTCACTTGTTTCCATTGCTACTAAAGATCCCCGTTGCTCCCAGAAAGCCCAAGGTCTTCATCTGAGGTTTGTGGTGCCCCGGAATGACATTCTCAACTAGAGCTGCCTCAGAGTCACCTGGGAAGCTTCCCCCCAAACCAACGCTGAGCTCCACCTGTGCCCCACCAACCCAGAGGATGAAGGTCACTCCTTAACAGCCACTCAGTGTCTTCGAGTGCCGGTGGGTGGGCCTCTCATCCCACCGCAAATTTTACCTGCCTCCAGGTTTCATGTAAAAGGGACAAGAAGGTCCACAGCTTTCATCAGACTCCCCCAGAGACCCAGGACCATATTCTAAGGCAAAGTGGGTCTGCCAGGGAAAGCTCAATGAGAGCCCATGACCCAACGTGCTCGCTGCCTGCTTCGCCCTCCTGTTCTGTCCCTCCCCCTGCCCCACTCCGGCCAGTGCTTTGGCTCTGGCTCCTCCATCTCTGTCCTTTGCTTGGATTTATTTTGATGGTAGCATCTCCCATCTTTCCAGCACTTAGTATGCTGCCAGCATTCAATACATCTTCAAATATGAATAAGCCGTTCTCCTTGCCAGACCTGTGGCTCAGTTAAACCAGTTTCTTCCAGGTTCTTCTGTTTGCTTTTCCCCAAGGTCTTCCTGCTTCTTTTATCACAGAGGAGTTTCTTCCAACCACCCTGCCCTCCGCATACCCAGGACTCAGTATCCTGCTTAGAGGACAAAGAAAGTATTTTGTTTCATTTCCATGGGCACGACCTCTGCTTGTCACCCATACTTCGAAGCCCAGGGAACCCCTTCAAGAGCCCTGGTCCTGGGATAAAAACTAAGTGGCCTTGGCCTGGGTGTGCTGGGGGAGAACAGGCAGGAGACGGTGACAGTGGGGTCGGCTGGGTGGCCTGGCTCCCTGCGGGACGGCGCTGTCTGGCTTTGGCAGGCCCTGAACTCCTCGGCTCCCTGTCCAGACCTGATTGCTGTGATCTCCTAGATGTTCCTTTTTCCATACAGGTGTGGTGAGGCGGGGTGTGCTCTGTATGAAGTTGTTGTGACGCATCTGGCGTTCAAGTTACAAGTTCAAGGCCCATCTTGGCACTTACAACTGTGTGGCTGTCTGTACTGATGATGTCTGGGATCAATTTCTCACGAGGGAGCAAGGGTTGAGAGGATTACATGAAATAATGAATGTACATTTGAGCTTCTCATTCCAAATTCTGTCCAGCCACCCACCACACCATTCCTTCACTTCATCGAGACACTCATTCTCTCAATCCATTTTTACGGAGCCCTACTTTGTGCTCCCCAGTCTCCCCAGCCTGTGGCCGTTTCAAGGAATATTCTGGAGGGTGCTGACTCCTCTCCCCTGCACCCAGGAGATCTAGGTGATGACGAGTTGAGAGTTTCTACTGTGTTTTTTTCTTCCAGTCACACCACATTGCAACTTCCTCTCCACCGGGAAATCTCCTGACAGGAAGTCTTTTCCTTGTCCCTGGAGTTCTGCTCTGACTTACTGACTCCTGCTGACCTGGGTCTTCCCTGAAATCCAGACTCCGCCAAGTTGGCCTCCCACCCTCCTTCTTCCTAGGAATTCTTGGGCAAGAACAGGACCCACGTGTCCTCCGACCAGCCCGCTCTGCTGATCTTTCCCAGAGTCCAAGGGGCTCCTTTCACCCCCGAGTCTTCCCAAGAGCCAGTTCACCAGGGCCCAGCCTCTGTTTGTCGGGCACATGTACTGAGTCCTCTAGACAGTGTGCTGACCACTTAGCAACAGCATCACTTCGCCCCCACGGCCCCGCAGCAGCCTGTGACACTGGTGGCCAGGATGAACGCCCTGTGTGGTCTCCTTCCGTGCTGGCTCCGGGCTTGGCCACGTGAGCTGAAGTGCTTGGGCTTGTCCCGTTAGAATGCTTGTCCTTAGAAGCCAATCGCCGTGCCGTAAAGCAGCTCAGGCTAGACTGTGAAGTGACGGAGGGAGAGTGTGGGGAAGAAGAGGCGTCCAGCACATTCCAGCCCCTATGCAGTAGGCATCTGATTTCAGCCACATGAGAGACCTTGGCAATAATGCACAAACCCAAGCAACTGCCCATCTGAGCCCCACTGACCCACAGACTCATGAGAAACAAGCAAATCATTGTTGTCTTAAGCCAAGAAGTTCAGGAGGTGATTTCTTACACAGCAAAAGAAAACAGACAACCCCCAAGTCCTAGGTTGTATTATTATCACTCCATTCTACAGATGCTGAACCTGAGGTTCAGAGAACTTGAGTGTTTCCCAAGATTGCCCAGTGAGTGAGCAACAGTGGAGGCTGTGAATCTCACCAGCATGGGGAGCTCAACGGACGGACAGCCCCAGCTCCTGTGCCCTGGACCCACCCCTGCATTCTTCCTGAGCAGTGTCCTGCTTCCCTGGGCTGCTCCCAGACAAGCACTGGGCACAGCAGAGGGGCAAGCCCAGGCTGTTCCTAGGAGACCCCAACTCCTCCACCCACCTCCTTGGGCTCCAGGACACCCACAGGCATGGCTGAGGCTTTCTGGAACGTGCTGCAGTGCAAGACTCTTCCTGCCCCCTTCCCCTCTTCTCTCTTCTCTGCCGGTGCCCCACAGTCCGCAGGCTCTCCTGCCTCTTCCTGCCCACTCCCGCTGTCCTTCACAGGTCTTCCCTCAAATGTTAGGTTGCCTTTGGAATCCCATTTTGGAGTGTGCTTATCGGAGGTCGTGAACTGATACAGCGAGGAAGCTGAGGTCCAAACCCCGGGGCCTCTGCCCGACACCCCCTTTGTTTCTCTCTGCCACCTTTACCCTCAGGAAAGACAGGCATCTTGCAAGGTGGCTGCCATTTGGTCCTCAAGGCTCGAAGGCCACACTGAAGGGCAATGCACAGACAAGTCAACTAGGGGCAGGAACCTCCACAGCCCCACGTGGTGCAGCTTCCTCCATGTGCATGGAGGAGCCAGACACCTGGCTCTTCAGGGACCAACAGGACCCAGGAGCCACCAGAGACAGACTGGGCTGGGGTAGGGATGATACGCTAACATTTACTTGCTTCTCTGCCCCAAGTCCTTTCCACACAGTCTCATGCTGAATCCTCCCAAAGGCCCACGTGGCTGGTGTTACAATCCCCACTTTACAACTGAGGACACAAGGGTAGGAGAAGGAAAACCACTTGCCTCGAGTCACACCACTACCCTGTGGCTGGGCCCATACTGAAAGCCAGGTGGAGGCTGAGCCGTCAGGTGCTTCTCAAACCCTGGGTGCAAATCCCTGCTCTTCCACCTGTTCCGAGAAAACCGTGGGCAAGTTTCTTAACCTCTCTGATTCTCGCTGTCCCCATGCATAAAACCAGGGCACTAAGTGTCCCTTCTTCCTAGGAACATGTTAGCTCTGCCTCCCACCCCACCCTGCCCCCAGCCCAGCCCATTTTCCATTACACCACACTGTTTCCATCCTGCTGTGGACACAAACACGGTAAGGACTTTTTAAAAACCCAAACCCCATGCTGATCACAACTGCACATGAGCCAAAGTCCAGGCCTGATTCATAATCTGGTGTTGCTTTTATTTCTATAAAAACCCAGCCCATCAACAACTGAAACCCTTATACATTAGCTAGGGACACAGAAAAATTGAAGACTCTAAGCCAGGATCCAAAAAAAAAAAAAAAAAAAAAAAAAATCCCTTGGATTCTTTCCCCATGAGGGGAGGTTTTCCACAGGGACACAGGCCCATGCTTTGGCTCAGGGACCATGCTTTCTCCTTGAGAAAGCTCCTGGGATAAAAATAGCCAAGCAGAAGGCGGCCCCTTCTGGGGCTTGGGGGAGAGAAGGGGAGTGATGGAGGGGAGGGGACTTTGGCTCCCAGATGCCTGTGTCCTTAAGAAACAGGAGGGGGAATGGGGCTCTGCCATTTGGGGCCTGAGCGGGAGGTGGATGGTGTGACTTCCTGGCAAAGAGGAAGAAATGGTCAGGTCAGAACTTCTGACCCCAAATTCATCGAGCCAGAGAATCCTGAGAAAATACTGCTTGGGGAGCAAGGAAAGGAAGTGGTGGGGACTAGACTTTAGTAGATCACCTTGCCACCAAATAAGAAAGACTAGGAGGAGTCCCTTAATATATCAAAAACAAAGCAAAGCATCCCTAGCTGGCATGGCTCAGGTGGCTGGGCATCACACTGCAAAGCGATAGGTTGCCTGTTCAATTCCCGGTCAGGGTACAGGCCTGGGTTGTAGGAATAGTTCCTGGTTGGGGCGCGCGCGTGCAAGAGCCAACGGGTGGATGTTTCTCTTTCACATCGATTTTTCTCTCCCTCTCTTTATCCCTCCCATCCCCTCTCTCTAAATAAATAAATAAAATCTTTTTTTAAAAAAGCAAAACAAAGCAAAAAACAAAATCCAAGCCCAGGGGACCATGGTTTGAGTGTCCAAAATGAATGCAGGCCAATGGAGCCACTTCCCAGAGCCCCATGTTCTACAGAAGTTGTCCCCTTGCCCTTTCAGGCCCTGCCCCAGGAACCCCAGTTTAGAGTCTGTCCTTCCCCTTCTTAAGTGACGCCTGGGCCAGCCCAAGACCCAGTGCTCCTTCAGAGGGCCACCTCACTGAGTCATCAGGCAAGCATACTGGCAGAACCAGGGGACTCTAACAGGCTTCATGTCATGGACTCTTTGACACTAAAGTGGACCTTCACAATTGTCCAGTTCCTGACATAGGCCACATTGTGCATAAGAAGCATCTGAACTCCAGAGAAGGCAAGCAGCTTGTCCAAGTCCCGCAGCCAGTCTCCTGAGTCCCGGTCCAGCATCACCACACCACTCAGCTGCCAGTGGTCCCACCTGCCAGAACACCATTCATCCAACAGGAATGATTCAGTGCCTACCGACTGTTCCTGCTGAATGATTCTTGTTCCTGTTTCATGGATGAGGACGCCGAGGCTGAGTCACTCAGGCCAGGCTGTATAGCGATTCAGTCCCGGAGTTGGGGGCAGAACAAGGCAAAACAAAACAAAACAGAATTCATTAAAATTGACTCAAGAAGAGATAGATAATCTGAGCAAACTTATAATAAGTAAAGAGATACCAATTCCCACTCAAGGATGGCTAGAATATGAAAAGCAGACAAAAACAGGTGTTGACAAGGATGTCAAGAAATCTAATCCTCCCAAGTTGCTGGTTAAATTATAAAAGTGTGGAGTGACTTTGGAAAACAATTTGGCAGTTTCTTAAAAAGTTAAATTTAGAGCTAACATATGACCCAACAATTTCAGTACTAGATATGCACCCAAGAGAACCTAAAACAGATATGAAGACAAAAACTTACACACAAATGTTCATAACAGTGTTATTCATAATAAGGAAAAGTGGAGATAACCCAATTCATCAACTGACGAGCAGATAAATAAAATGTGGTGTACCCACACAATGGAATATTATCCGACAATAAAAGGGAATGAAGTGCTGATACATGCTACAATATGCATAAACCCCAGAAACACTCCACTAAGTGAAAGACACCAATCACAAAAGACTGCATATTGCATGATTTCATTTATGTGAAATGCTCAAGATAACCAAACTCACAGAGACAGAACGTAGACTGGTGGTTGCCGGGGCTGGGGTAGCTGGGAATCGAGAGTGACCTGTTAGTGGGTGCAAGTTTCTTGTTGGAGTGACGAAATGTGCTGAAGTTACAGAAGGGGCACATTGATAGTTGCACAAGCTGGTGAATATACTTAAAGCCATTGAACTGTATACTTTTTAAGGGTGAATTTAAAGATCTGTGATTATATCTTAATTAAGCAATCTTATTTAAAATTGAGTTCTTCTTATTTTTATTATTTCTGGCCCCAAGCCTAGAAATCCTTCTAGAACAGGTCCTGGAGGCCCGAGATTGCTGATGCCCCACCGAGCCTTCACCCTTCTCCTCTGGCTGCATGTGTTGAGGGAAGAGCGAGCAGAGCCTGGGCTGAGTCCAAGCCTGCTGAGTCCAAGCCTGTGGGAGGAGCTTCTGTCCTGCCAGTCAGTAGACTCCTGAGTCAAGAGGGCAGCCCTAGCGGGAATGGGGCAAAAGTCAGGGCCTCCTGCTCAGCCCTGTGGCTGCGGAGCTGGGCTGAGCAGGATGAAGCTAGGACTTGCTGTTGCAGACCCTGCTGCTGTGGGTTCACATCCCAGTCTGGCTGAGCTAAAGTGCTGAAAATCCCTAGAAAGCTTAACCTCTCCCAGGCACCCACATCTTTGGTCTCCTTAGCCAGGCTCAGGGTGGGCAGTGCCCAGCATGGCCCAGGGCCCAGCCACTGTAAGGTCACTTCCCCCAGTGGTGGGGGGCAGACAAAGGCCCAGACACAGGGAGTGGCCCAGCCTCCCTGCTCTCTGGGTCCCTGGCTCCAACATTCTTCACAAAACATTTTTTTTAAACAGTTCTCCCAGAAGACCCATCTAAAAGTTTATGGCAAAATCCTCGCTTTGGCAGTAGCTCACCCTGCCCCGCCCATCTTCTCCCCAGCACCCTGTGGCTTCTGGGAACCACTCCACCCATCCTCTCTCTGTCCCCCATGTCCATCATGATAACATATATCATTTCTCAGCCCAGGGACAGGCATGTTACATGATCTGCATTCCTCTCCTCCACATCCCGCCGAGCAGAACGGATAGGAGGCCTGCTGTCAAGGAGGAAACCAAGGCCTGGAGAGGTTGTCACTTGCTTTGGATCCCACAAAGCAACGAGCCCCTGCTGCACCCCTTTCATTAACACTTGGAGCCTTGTTCCGGGAATGAGCGGAGCTGATGCCCCAGGGCTGGGAGAACAAACAGTACCACCTTATAGGCCAGGGGGGCAAATGGGCAGCCCAGGGGCTATGGTGCCCCGCTCTGTGGCCCTGATAGACACCCCTCCCAGTGTCTTCTCCAGGGCTTTCGCATACATAAGGCTGTGGATGTTGTACACAGGGAGCGCTAGTCACACAGACCACAGTGTGAGTGTTCAGTGCACACCCACACAGCTGTGTGTGAGCCCTGACTTTTCACCAGGTTGCATTGGACTCACTGCTTGCTCCCTTCCCCTAAAGTAGTGAATTCCGCCCATCTTGCAAGGCCTGGCTCAAATTCTATCCCCTCCAAGAAGCCTTCCTGGACCAGCCTAGGCCACCTTGATCTCCTTCCCTCTGGTCCCCTAGAGAGAGGCACACTGGGTATTGGGTAGTTGCTTCTCTGTGTGTGCCTGTGCAAATCACCGCATCCTTGATGAGCTCCGGGAGGCAGAGGCTGCCTTTGGAGTTGCTTGTTTCTCCCACCTCACCTGACGAGACGCCAAGGCTCTATAAATATGTGTGCATTGGCAGGCCTCCAGATTCTCAGGGATGAGGCAGAAACTCCAGAAACGAATCAGAGATCTTCAGAGCTGAAGACATCTCTGGGAAAACTGAGGCTCAGAGAGGGGCTGGTCTGCCTGTAGTCACGGCTCGGTCAGAGCTCTGACTCCCTTTCCAGTGCTCTTTCTGCTAAGCGTCCTGGGGCGTGGCTCTTGGCTCTGCCTCTTCCCTAGAAATGCTGCAGCAGGTTTGTCTGTGAGTCCCCGTTCTTGTCTACTTGCTCTCTGTGAAAGTCCCAAATCATGGAACCCTACATTTTTAGGATTGGAAATGAACTTCAAGGTCAAGTCCAACCACCCTTCAATTCTTCAGGGACATCCAACTTTTGCCCAGAGCTGGCCTTCCGAGCTGTATGGTACTATCCTTTTCTGGTTCTAGTAAATCAGTCATTTGTGTGTGAACAAGCTATAGGGACCTGATTTTCCCCAGAAAACCTCAGGCCACAGGAGCTAGGAGAGGATTTAGGATCCTTTCCAACCCTGTTCTGCACTAAGTGTCTCCAGAACGTTCTGTTTGTCCATGTCTCCTCTCCTAGCTCAGCTAGGACAGAAGCAGCTACTCCCCAAGGGACCTTAGTTGCTGGAATCCAACCACCTTCCAGGCCTGCCCTCAGTGACTAAGCTGTCCAGAAGTACTGCAGCAGCCACTACTCGGCTACCTAGGGTTTTTCCACTCCACAAATACTGCAGGAACTTCCCCTGACCTGGCCCGCCTGAGGGGCAGTGGGCTGAAATCAAGCCAGCTATATATATCAAGGCCCCCTTTTCCTGGGAGCTTCAGGTCTGGCTTTGACAAGGCACAGAAGAGAAAGGCCCCATCAGCGCCGTGGAGGTCATCATTGCTTGGAAGGAGTAGTATTTGGGGATGTTCAGGCCACGCAGGGAAAACAATCCAGCAGGCTAGACCGAGACCCCCTCTGTGAAGCCCAAACACATTTTTTATTGGAGGGAGAGTTGGAGCTCCTGCAATGTGATAAAAAGGGAGTAAAGGAAAGAAACAAATATGATTAGGTACTTACTACACGCTAGTATTTTCACTTCTTATGTTTCATTTAATCCTCACGCATAACTTAAAAAATTAGTGTGACTGTACCCATTTTAAAGATATAAAAACTGAGGCTCAGAAAGGTTAAGCACTTGCCTAAATACTCAACACAGATCTGCCTCTTGCCATAGCATGCCACCCTGATGGGAATTAGCTTCAGCCTTGAAAATGAACCCAGTCTCACGCCTGTTGCATGAACTGGTATGAATGAGGGCTGGGCTTCCAAACAGAAGTGAAAGACCGCTGATCTGGCTCTAAGGAGGCCGTGGATCTGGGCTCTGCCCCCAACTCAAGGAGGGGAGTTGCTTTTTATCTTGGCACTGTACCTTCTCCACCTCTTCAGTGAGGAATGAAGGACTTGGAGGCCTTCCGGGTGGCTTCCAGGTCCCAGGCTCATGTCCTCCCTGCCAGAGGGACCCGATTCCACTGCAGGAGTGTGGGTAGGAGGCAGTGCAGCAGCAAGGCAAGAGCAGAGGCCTTGGAGTCACACTGATCTGGATAAGTCCTGTGTGGCTTTGGCACGGTACTTAATTAACCTTCCCAGCCTCAGTTTCCCATCTGTAAAATGGGGCTAACATTGTTACCAACCTTTGAGTGTGTGTTGGAGGCACTGATAGAAGGTGTGAGTTGTAGGCCTAGCAAAGGACCTGGGATGCAGTAAATATTTGCTAAGTGTGTTTGGAAAAAGAGCCATTAGCCTGGCACCAGGTGGTTATTGAGAACCCATCAGTCACATAGCCAACTTGGCAAGAGCATCTGTCCGGAGCAGTTCGCTCATGCCTGTGACTGTGGCACCAACTGTGCCACTGGCCCTGGATGGAGGGTGCTGAGACCCAAGAGGTGCCATGGCTTGCCTGTGATTCCTTGGGGTGGGAGCAGGAGCCCAAGCTGAGGCAGCGCGCTGGCCGCCCACACCCTTTCCTCCTTCCCGGTGTCCCTCCATGGTGCCCCCTACTGTACCACAGGGGGTCCTTCTACCCCCTCCCACCCCAGAGGCTGCCCAAAGGTGGAACCCAGGCTTTCAGAGTGAGACTCTGCCAGGAGCCACTCTGTGGCCACCAGCCTCCAATGTGACCCCAGTGATTCCACCTCCTGTTACTCACACCCTTGTACAGTCCCCTCCCACACTGCACTGTGTGACCAAGAGAAGACCTCAGAAGTGAGAGCATGCCACTTCTGAGATGAGGTTATAGAACATTGCAGCTTCTGTCTTGAGTTCTCTCTCTCTCTCTCTCTCTCTCTCTCTCTCTGCTCATCTCCCTGGGACAAGCCACCTGACACATCATAAGGACATTCAGGCAGACTACGGTCCGCATGGTGAGAAATAGAGTCTCTGGCCATGAGTCACCGAGGAATTGAGGCCTGCCAGTGACCTCAGGGTGAGCCCACAAATAGACCCTGGCCTCGTCTAGCCCCCCTGTAATGGCAACCCCTGCCCCCAGCCTGATGGAAACCTCCTGAAAAACCCTGGACCAGACCACTGACTAAGCCACTGCTGAAACCTTGACCTTCAGATACTGTGAGATAATAAAGGTTTGTTGCCTTAAGATGCTGTTTGGGGATATTCTCTTTCACAGCAGTAGATAACTGATACTGCCCCCTCCCCAACCAGCACCCATGGGGTTAGAGAAAAAAGGGTGCTTTTCTGCTGTCTGCCCCAGCAAGGCACTGTGATTCTCTGGGCCTTGGCTCCCTCAGCAGTAAAAGTGGCGGCAGAGGAGCCTTCTTCAGGGTGGATACGGAGACCAACAGCAATGAGTTCAGAGCCAGGGTGAATTTACAGGGAATTCACAGGTTGGGAATTTGCCACCATCAAGGGTATGTCTTTAAATATTTGACAGATATCACTACATTGCCCTGCAAGGAGTTGACCAAATTTATATTCCAAGAAAAGTATACAACAGAGCCTGTTTCTCCACACCTGGCCAGCACCAGGTCTCGTTGGAAGACTCAGCACAGAGAGGGTACAAAGGCGGCACTGTGTGGAGAGCCAAACGCCAGCCCCAGCAACCACAGCAGGCCCCTTCCCGGGCCACCACCCACTGGCGGGAGCCCAAGGGATCGCCCAGGAGGAGAGAGCACAGGTTGCCAGGGAGGCTCCGGCCTCTTCTCTCTCACTCCTTGGGGCATCTGCACCCACAAGGACCGCCTCACACTGGCGCTCAGTGCACAGATGGTTAGCAGGTTTCTGCTTAGTAAGAGATTCCAGAGCTCTAGGTTGACTATATTTGTATTTTAATAGATAATCAGAACCCTCACTGTCTTCCCCAGAGAATACACTTGTAACCTCCCAACCATACACACACACACACTCACACACATACTCACACACACAGAGGCCCAGGGTTTGTACTCCACCCCTCTCACGTGAGCTCCGAATGGGCCAGTGTGTCCTTCCAAACCGACAGTCTTGAAATATTTCTTTAGCATTTGCTTGGTGGAGAAAGAGAAAAACTGATTTCATGAGTACAAATATTATATCTTTTTTATGTTTAAAACTCCTTTATTCATTTATTCAGTCACTCAACAAATATTTACTGAGCACTTACCACAGCTGAGGATGAGGAGAGAGAGAGAGGGCAAGTGTAAGGAGAGAGCTAACGTCTATGGATATGTTTACACGTTTTGGTCAAAATATGTTTCAAACTCCTGCCCAGCTTTGTGCTAAGCGCAGGAGACAGAATAATGAGCAAAAGCAGATGTAGTCCCTGCACTCACTGACATTCCCTCAAAGTGGGGGAGGCAGCCGTTACTTAAATAAGCTCACTAATAAATCTGCAGTTAGGGCCACGAATGGTGCCAGGAAGAAGTGCCGGTGGGTGTCAGAGCCAGCGCTGGGTGGCTGGGACCTAACGGAGGGGGTTTGGGATAAGGGGAAGGTCAGGGTGGGTGTACCAGTGGAGCAGGTGTCAAGGTGACGGTAGATGGACCGAAGGAGCAGCAGGGAGATGGGCAGATGTGAACAGATTTGAGAGGTACTTTGGAAGTGAAATCACAGCGGGAGAGGAGAGGGAGGTATGGGGGCTCTTGGGTTACGCATCCTGAATGCAACACATTTTAACTTCTTTAGACTTTTATTTCCCAGCTTTTCCATCATGCAATTTGCCTAACTTGAGTCACTCTCACCAACTAAGGATAGAGGTAACTAATATGGATAGGTTTACAAGTTCCTGTTAAAAATACTGTGCAAACTCCCTGATCCCGGCTTCCGAGTCTTCGGGACCTCACTCATCTGTGCCTCTCGTTCCTTTCAAGAACTTTCAATGTTCTCCTGCCATGTGCCAGACCAGCAACTTCTCAGGAGACACAGGAAAGGGTTTTGAGTTTAGATAACAAAGTAAATCAGTTGCTCCAGGGGTGTCCAACCCAAGGCCCACAGGCTGCATATAGCTCAGGATGGCAGTGAATGTGGCAGAACACAAAATCGTAAATTTACTTAAAACATTATGAGATTTTTTTTGTGTGTGATTATGTGTTGCAATGTATTTAATGTGTGGCCTGAGACAGCTCTGCTTCCAGTGTGGCCCAGAGACGCCAAAAGGTTGGACACCCCTGCAACTATCAGCACCTACCTTGTGCGACTCAGTTTCAGAGTTCTGCCAGCCTGGGATTCAGGCCACTATCGTGACTGCTCTGGGACCTGCCGGCGAGTTGCACGTGGACATGGCAGAACCACTCAGCAGAGAGAGCTCAAGAGAGAAGGGAGATTTTCCCTCCCTTCCCCACATTATTGCTTGGATGTGAGAGGGGATGATTTCAGTTTTGCCAGTCACGTAATAAGCCCCCTCTGGAAAGCTGAATTAACTTGAACCTGATGCTCACTTATTTCAAGGACATCCATCTCTGTAGCTCCAGCACCTGCATGTATGAAGTGTTTGGTAAATACTTGCTGAATGAACAAACCAGAGATGTTTTGTTGTCTTTCATTTATACATCAGTCCCCTTAGTCTAGTTCTTCTAGAACTAGAAGCCCCCTCTGGAAAGCTGAATTAACTTGAACCTGATGCTCACTTATTTCAAGGACATCCATCTCTGTAGCTCCAGCACCTGCATGTATGAAGTGTTTGGTAAATACTTGCTGAATGAACAAACCAGAGATGTTTTGTTGTCTTTCATTTATACATCAGTCCCCTTAGTCTAGTTCTTCCATCACCAAACAGTGGTTGGGAGCAGGCAGCTCTGCTCTCCCATCAGGCATCGCTTAACAAGAAAAAAGACCTCTGGGACCAGGAAGGCAGAGGAAGAAGACAGCGGAGGCTGGTGAGGGTGACTTGCCCCTCCATAGTAACGAGGGCCCCTCTGTGAGCGGCCAGAGCCCCTTGATTCCCAGGCACCTAGTTTGTCCCCATTCTCACGACCTGGATGTCCCTTCCACTTGACATGTGCATTTCAAAGGTGGCAATTTTTTTTTTATCCCCCAAAGAGCTAGGATAAAGTCAACAGTTCATCTTATAGTCGATGGAGATGTACAGCAGATTCATTTTAAAAACACTATCCCATTATTCTGCCTCAGAACCGCCAGGATGCAGTTGAGACCCCTTCGTGGGTACTGCCCCCCAGCCCTCAGAAGGCCAGAGAAGAAGGCAGAGTGCTCGGTCTGTCAAGGGGGAAGGCATGTGCGATGGTGTCAAGACTCAAGTGTGGTTTCGAAGCCCAGAACTCAGCCCTCTCCCCTCATCTCCCCAGACACTCTAAGCTTCCCCTGAAGTCTGGACATAGACCAAATGTAACTCTGCTGACGGCAGCGCCCATGTGGCTCCGTCTCTGAGTGGCACTGGGGTCAAAGAGCACAATTCAACAGTCCACAACTAATCTCACAGATTCTTTTAACTCACATTCCTTTAAGGGGTACTTAGGAGTAACCGATATAAGCCCTGCGCAACACGTTTTGTGAGCAGTTTTATCTTTTCCCGATTTGGTTTCACACCCTGTATTCTCAGGCAGTCCTCTCAGCCCTCTAACCCTCCCCTCCAAGTCCTCGCCTGCACCAGGGAGCGCCCTGCCACTGGGAGACCCTCCTGTGTGGGTGGGGAGTGGGGCAGCAAAGGCCTAGGGATGCTGAGACCTCATTGCCCTTGCCCTACGTTGATTTGTTAAGAATGTAGCTCTGGAGCCAAACCCTTTGGCTCTGACACTTACGAGCTATGTGACCTTGGACCTCAGTTTCCTCATCTGTAAACAGGGATTAGTACTAGCACCTGCTTCCAAGGGGTATCAGCACGGGGTGATGGGCTGAGGCAGAGCCTGGCACCTGGTAGGCCTTCAGCACCTTGGACCATTTAAAGCAGCAAACCTAGGTGACAGGTGCTGTCACCACTGCTATTCTACAGACCAGGAAACCAAGGCTCAAAGAAGCTTAATAACTTGCCCAGGTGGACACAGGTCACATGTGGGAGGTTATACTCCAAACTCATGCTGCTGGCCCAGAGCACACCTCCTAAACCACTCGCTGTCTCAAAAAACTCCCCTCCTACAGAGGAGGAAAACGACACTCAGAGGGGTCCTGCTCACCCCAAAGGCAGAGTAGGCACGGCTCCTGCAGTGCTGACCTGCCCCCTGACGCTGCTCTCTGCCCCGACAGTCACGCTGCACTGTGGCCAGAATGTGAACTGAGCCCTGCAGTGCCCCCTCCCAGCTCTGGACCACACTGCCCATGGCTGTGGGTCACCTCTTAGCTTTCTGAAATCTGGTCACAGCCCAGGGAGGAAGTGTCCCATTCCTGCAGTGGTCAGGGTTCCCACCACCCCCCCCAAGCAGTCACTGATCATCTGCTTGTGTCCTGGGGGGAGTGGCAGCACTCAGAGGATGAGGATGGGGCATCTTGGGCTGTGACAAGCATTTGGGAGATGCCCTTTGGCAATGAAGTATCAGCATGTCCAGACTGACGGAGACAATGAGATAGAAGCCTAGAAACTGGACTGGAGGATCAGCAGCCATATCTGCCTCCAGGCTAGACCAGTGTGCACAAATGGGTGAATGCTGACTCACACAAGAACCTTCTTCCTACATGCAAGTTGCCTGAGGGCACCGTTTCCAGGAGTCAAGGTGGATCTCACTGCACCACCCAAGCGATAATGAGCATGTACACAACACTTACTGCCTGCCAGCCCTGGGCTCGGTCATTCCATCCTTCTACAACCTCATTTAATCCCCACCACAAACCAGCAAGACACGCTTATCCCCATTTTACATAGGATGAGCCTAAGGCTCAGAGAGGGTGAGTGCCCAGCCCAGGGTCACGCAGCTCCTTAGCAGAGGTACGTTACAAGAGCTACCTTTCCCCTTATATGTAGGTGCCTTCTTCTTAGGCTGAATCCAAGACCTTGGCCCTGTGAGGCACAGGAACTTGGTTCGTGAAACCAGCTTCATTCTGGGACAGAGAAGGGGACCTAGGTGGCCCGTGACTGCACAGCTGCCTGGAATCTATCTCTAGGGGGGATCTCAAGGCCCCCACTTTAGCCCAGACATTCCCCAGAAGCAGCGGCTCCAAATTCCACATCCAAGAGGGACATCTGGGAAATCTCCAGCTGGGGCCTCTTTCCCCATCCAGGCTCTGGCACGTCTGGCCAGGAGGGGGTCCTGGAGCCGGGGCTGCTTCTCTCAAATTGATGGCAAATAAAACTCAGCCCCCAGAGTCAACTATCTGAGGAAGAAGGAGCCTGTGACATTCCTGGGGTGGCCTCAGGCAGATCTGGCAGAACCCAGAGCAGGCCCGGGGCAGTCAGCCCTGCAGCTCCCTGCTTCAGGGGACTGCCAGGTGGCACCAGCACCGACTCTGGCCTTGTTTGGGCAAAACCATCCGGCCAAGTCGGGCTTTGCAGGCAGTTTTCTCTCTATTTTAGGCCCCGGGGGTAGTGTTGGTCTCTGCCCTCAGCTCTCACTGGCTCAGACATTAGCCAGGCCTGCCAGGACCCTTGATGCAACCTGGGGGTATGGGTGGGTTAGTTTGACTGCCTAGCCTCAGGGAGGAGGAGATCACTAAAAATAATAACAACAATAATAGCAATCGCTGGCTATTATTTCTGCCAGGCATCATGCTAAGAGCTTTCCACGCATTGTCTCTTTAAGACCTTACAGAGGTCTGTGACATCATTATCCCCTCCCTACCAAGCACCTTCCAGCAGTTAGGTAACTCGCCCAAGGTCATGGAGTAAGCTGGGGATTGCACAGCCAGGCACACTGGCTCTCAGCTGCTCAGATGAGCAGCATTCAGCAGGCACCCAGAGCTGGCAGGGGCCTCTGCCTGCCTCCAGTGTAGGCCTGACATCCAAGCCAGTCCCTCCACCCCACAAGGAAGCCTGAGCCTCCTGTGCTGCTCTCCACTGGCAGGTCCAGGCCTAGATCACTCGGACTCCAAGGCCACAGTTCTGCCCCTTCCCCTGAGCACCCTGCCCCTAAGGGTCTAGCAAGGTCCTGGCTTTACACAGTCCACCCTTCATGAGCCTGGTCCAGTTCCGGGATCCAAGAAAGACAGTCTGTACAGAGAAAGGCCTCGAAGCCCTGTGAGCAGCTGGAGCAGTGGGATGGGGTGCCCACAGACCAGCCCTTCCCTGCACTTTGCCATTTGGGCAGATTCCTGGCTCTGTGGATCTTCCCAGATAGGTCTGGGTCCAAATCCAGCTTCTGCCACTTAGCAGCTGTTTGACCCTGGGCAAAATCCTCAACCCTCTGAGCTTTGGTTTCTCTACATGCCAAATGGGGTCATTGGATCTACCGTCTCTTCCTGTTGTTGGGAGAATTAGACAGACAAGTGACCCAGAGATTTGCCTGGGACTGGTGGGGATGGAGGGATTCTGGGTACGTGCTAAAACTGGAAATGTCCTGGGAAACCAGGGTCATTGTCACCCTGTGAGATCCAGTATGCAAAGCACGGAGCCCAGAGCCTGGCCCAGAGCACGCTCACTGCACAAAAACTGTCTGCATGAACGGGCCCCTCCTCAGCTGCAGCTCCCGCCACCAGCTCTGCCGGGGCTTTGCCATGGAGCCCCAAGCCCAGGAGCAGAACAAAGCCTGGTGCTGCCCCCAGGGACCCCCCTCCTCAAAGTAAAGCCCCTTTGTCCTCAGCACCCACCCCTCCCCCACCAGAGTCAGGCTGGGTGCCAGCAGTAATTATAGAACCACTTATTCTCAGAAGCCTGCACGTGCAGCCCCCATCAGCAGTAATTAGGCAGCTAAAGGGGGTTTGAAAGCCCATCAGCCAATGTGAGGAGGGGGTGCTGAATGGGACAATCAGCCTCACCCAGCGGGGGGCTTGGGGGCAGGACAGAGAAAGACTGAAACAGCTCCCTACCCCCCTACAGCTGCCTCTACTATAAGGGGTGGGGGCACTTGCTAGGAAGAGAGCCGCACAGGGCAGGCTGACTGGCTCGGGGAGAGCTAGTGGCTGCAGGAAAGGGTCTCCAAAGACAGGTTCGCCCTCCTCACCACAGTGTGCCCTATAAATCAGACCTCCTGCAAGTGACCGCACATCCTTCATCAGGGGTCGGCCCTTCCCCGGTTGGGAAGCTGGATCTCTATAGGCAAAAGAACTTCCCTAAAGAAATGCACCTCCAATTGTAAAATGCTTGCAGATCACCAGGGTTCTTGCTGAAATGGCTCAGGGGGGCTGGGGAGGAACCTGAAATTCTATATTTCCAACCACCTCCCAGATGCTGCCAATGTCCTTATCTTGGACCACACTTTGAAGATGGAGGTTCCAATGCATCTCTGGGGACAGAGGTGGTGGGCAGAGAGGAGAGGAACCTGCTTTGCGACATTGAGCAAGCCCCTTCAGTACTCAGAGCCTGATTGTTCTCATGTAGAGAAGAGGGGACATCATGCCTTCATCGCAGGCTGCACTGAGAGTGGAATGCGACATTTGTGAACACACCCTAGAAAGTTGCAGAGTGGCTTTTATGGAGAAGAACTGGACCTCAGCTTGGCTTGGCCTGGCCCAGGAAGTCCCAGATGGGGAGAGGAATCAGACTGAGCTCAAATAGTAGAACTGGTGAAACTGTGTCTCTCACTTCCTGAGCTTCAGGTCTGTGGGTGGTTTGGGGTCACTAAAGGGAGCACATGGTGGGCAGACACTAAGAAGAGCTTGGCCCAGGACAACATGATATGTGCCCCTTCCTCAGGGCTCCAAATGCCTGAGACATCTTCCTCCCCTTCAACTGCCTCACTCTAGGAAAGAGCTTGGCCTCAGTTTTCCCCTCTCACCTGTAGGTTCAGTCCCACCCCGGGTCCTCAGGACCAATCAGAACTAGAGGTAGCAAGCCCCTAGTCAGTCTCTGTTCAAGTTCCTTATGCCTGGTTCTTGGGACATTACCCCAGCCTCTACAAGGACAGGAACCTGATGTTGCTAAGCCTGCTGCAACCCCTCCGAAGAATCCTCGACCCGCTTTCTCTAGCAAGCAGTCTCTGACAGCTGCCTGCTGCCCAGAGAGTGAAGGCCTTGGGTAGGGCTCTTCCTAGGTGAGGAACCCACCCTCTCCTGGTAACAAGTGCTCCATGGCAGAACCCAGGCCCACAATCGAAGAGCAGCAGTCAGATTCAGAGTTCCCAGGCACCTCCTGGGGAGCCTCTACAGGATAAGAACCTGAAGGAGAGGCGAAAAATCAGAAGGAATAATCTGCAAAGACAAATCTATCAACAATTAACTCTTAAAAACAAACTATCAAACAGATACACCAGCTGGCCTCAGCGAGCCCCAGGCCCGACACCAACAACAGCCAGCCTAGATTCACAGCCTGGCTTCACCTGGAAATCTCCAAGCCCAGCATAAGTAGCAGCCATCTCAGATTGCTTTGTAACTCAGGCAGGGTGGCCTCAAGCAAAACAAAGGTGGGGATTGATCTTGGCCTGCACCACATGGGAAACCCCAGGGCCAGTGCAACCAGTGGACAGCTACAGACCACGTTGGGGCATGGCCACCCTGCAATGTGCAGCTGATTTTCCATGGAGGGTGGAGGTTGGTGGTAGGTGGTCATAGCCAGACCTTGCAGCTGACCGTCCTGGGTAAATCCCTCCTTTTGATCTGCCAACAGCAACCAAGGCTCATCTATAAGAGGAGGGTGTACTCAGCCTGCACGAAGGGCATACCTTGAGTTCCAGCTTCGGTGATAGGGAGATCTGTGCCACTGGACCATACAGGACACCTACTACACTAGCCCACACTAACAACACATGGAGTCAAAGCAGCCCTGCCTAATACATAGAAACAAACACAGGGAGGCTGCCAAAACGAGGAGACAAAGAAACATGGCCCAAATGACGAACAGATCAAAACTCCAGAAAAAGAGCAAAATGAAATGGAAATAAGCAATCTATCAGATGCGGAGTTTAAAACACTGGTTGTAAGGATGCTCAAGGAACTTAGTCACCACTTCAGCAGCATAAAAAAGATCCAGTCAGAAATGAAGCATTCACTAATTGAAATAATGAACAATTAACAGGGAAACTACAATAGAGAGGATGAAGCTGAGAATCAGATCAAGGATTCAGAACATAAGGAAACAAAAAACAACCAATCAGAGCAACAAGAAGCAAAAAGAATCCAAAAAACCCCCAAAGGATAGTGTAAACAACCTGTGGGACAACTTCAAGGGGCCCAACATTCACATCATGGGGTGCCAGAAGGAGAAGGGAAACAGCAAGAAACTGGAAATCTATCTGAAAGAAAAAAAAAAAAAAAAACAATGAAAGAAAACTTCCTAATTTGGGGAAGGAAATAGACATGCAAATCCAGGAAGCACAGAGAGTCCCAAACAAGATGGATGCAGAGAGGCCCACCTCAAGACACATCATAACTAAAGTAAGTGCCAAAGGTTAAAGCTAAATAGAATCTTAAAAGCAGCAAGAGAAAAAAAGTTGGTTACCTACAGGGGAATCCCCATAACTGTCACCTAATTTCTCCAAAGAAATTTAGCAGGCTAGAAGGAATTGACAAGATATACTCAAAGTCATAAAACGCAGGCATCTACAGCCAAGATTGCCCTACCCAGTGAACATACCATCATTTACGATCGAAGGGCAGATAAGGAGTGTCACAGACAGGAAAAAACTAACGGACTTCATCATCACCAAACCATTAGTATATGAAAGGTTAAAGGGCCTTATTTAAGAAAAAGAAGAAGATCAAAACTTTGAATAATAAAATGGTAAAAAAGGCAAACCTATCAACAATTGAATCTAAAAAACATACTGAGCCAACAAGAAGAGCAGAGACAGAATCATGGATACAGAGAGCATTTTGATGGTTGCCAGAAGGGACTGGGGTATGGGGAAGGGGTGAAGAGGTGAGGGGGTTAAGAAGTACAAAGAAGCAGTTACAGAATAGCCGTGGGGATGTAGAGTACAGCACTGGAAATGGAGCAGCCAAAGAACTTGCACACATGACCCATGGACACGAACAATGGTGGGGGGATGGCCTGAGGTGCTGGGGGTGGCGGTGCCTGGTGGAGGGGGCGCACAGAGAGAGAAATGAAGACAACTGTAATGGCATAATCAATACAATGTAATTCACAAGAATAAAATTGAAAATAATATAAAGCTCAAAAAATGAAAAAGAAAACAGGTTTCTATTAATGAATTACTTTTCTGAAAATTGTAGTAACCTGTTCCATTTAGAAATGAGTATTAAGAAGTAATTCGGAGGATCCTAAAGGTCTTTCCCCTGTCTACTCACCAACCGTAAACAATAAAACGCCACTGCGGTGGCTGGCTGTCTGCTCGTCGCTGGGGAGTTGGATCCCCACCCCCACTCCCAGCAGCGTCACCGTCACAGTGCCCCACGAGATCCCTGTAGCCCTGAGCAAGGCCGCTCAGCCACTCCACCAGCTGCCTTGCCGGGGGCTTCTGCGTGTCATCTCATAACCTCCAGAACAAGAGTCACTACCGGGTAAGGCAACTCTCCCCATTTACCAGTGAGGATTCTAAAACTCAGAGGGGTTAAATGTCTTGCATGCATCACACAGTATTCAGACCCATAGAAGGCAGATTCCAGAACTGCGCTTTTCTAGATGTCCGTTCCAGCCTGGAACTGCCCCTCCCACCCAGGCCGAGCGAAGGGGTGGTGGCCCTTGGAGAGTGACTGCCTGACTACAGCCTCCAGGGTCACTGGGGTTCCCAAGGCCCAGTCTCCGGGGGGAGGTGAGTGGCTCCGGGGATGCCTTCCGCCCTCCTGCGCTGGGACTAGTTATAAACAGGAGCCAGAGGAAACACGTTTGCTCAACTGCCAGAGAGACCCTCACGGCATGAGCTTTTCCTGCAAACCACCTGAGGGTGCAACTTCTTCCTAAGAGCGGACCATTCTGGGGGGTCCTGTGCATTCTGCTAGGGTGCAGCCAGGCTGGCTGGGGGCGGGCGGAGGGGGGCTGGAGAGGAGTCTAAGGGGATGAGTCCTCCAAGGGCAGGCTCCAAGAAGGCCCAGAGCAGTGTGTGGAGGCTCAGTCCTACACCTCTCCCGCCCCCACCAAAATCGCACCCCCAGGGGGCCTGGGCCCACAGAACACAGGAGGGAGGAGGGCCTGTGTCACCTAGCCTGGGAACATGGACAAAGAATCAGGGACAAGGCTTTCCTCCTTGCCTGCAGATAAAGAAAACCAATAAAACAAAGGCTATAATTGCAAACCCATTTCCTCCTCCCTGATTGCCTGCCAGGCAGGACCCTCCCTGAGTGAGCTATTAATCCTGGGATCAAGCCATTCTGGCTCTGAGAGGACCAGGGTGCAGTGGGGTTCCCATCATATTTAGGGAAAAGACCAAACTCTTCCCAGGGCCATCCTGTTCCCCACAGGATCTGTCCCAGCCACCTCTCCTGCTTTATTTCCTATCTTGCTCTCTGGGCTCCAATCTCACTGGCTAGCTTCTTCTTAAATACGCCTTGTCTCCTTGGGCACAGAGCTCTCTGCTTCCTGCCTCCTGTCTTACCAACTCCTCCTGACCCTCCCCAGCCCAGCCCAGCCCCCCTGTCCTCACTCCCAGGCCAGATCACATTCTCTGGGACACACTGCCCTTGTCCTCTCTACCTTATTATGACATCTATGTTGCAATGAACTGTTTATGCTCTGTCTTCTCCACCAGAATGTAAACTCCCTCAAAACAGACACTAAATCAATTCTGCCGACAGCTGTCATCCTAGGGCCTCATGCGCATTCTCTGTATGTGCTGACAGTCGACTGCTTGGCAAGAAGAGCAGTCACTGGAATGTCTTCCTTCAACAAGGAGGCAGAGCAGGCTTCTTGGTGGCTGTGGAATTGGTCTTGGGATGGAATCCCAACACCACA
Organism: Anoura caudifer; assembly: GCA_004027475.1. Lineage (NCBI taxonomy): Eukaryota > Metazoa > Chordata > Mammalia > Chiroptera > Phyllostomidae > Anoura > Anoura caudifer. Next base: position 29,242 of record PVKU01003777.1, read on the forward strand.
ACTTAACAGCTGGGTGCCCACTGGGCAGGTCACCCCAACTTCCTGAGCTCAGGGTCCTCATTGAAAAATGGGCCCCATGACCCCATTGCCTCCCCCTAACAGCCAGCACAGTGCCCAGCATGCAGCAGGCTCCCATGGAGTTCCGCTCCCATGGAGTTCCATTCCCCTCTGCCCAGAAAGAGTAGGGAACTAGGAGTCAGGCTAGGGGAGGGGTCCCTGGGCCACTGTGCCCAAGTCCCCCCTGTCAGATATGGGAGTTGGACTAACTCAGTGGTCTTGACCATGACAGACACAATGGCCCCTTTTTGTAATAACTATTTAGTAACACCCTTTTACCTCCCAAAATGAAATTCTTAGGAACAAGAGACTATCAGCCACTAAAATAAAACACACACACCTGCTCTAACTCTAATATAAGGGGGAATTGAAGGAAAACAATTTAGACTAAAATCCTGGGCCTTCCAACACTATTTGAGTAATGTTGTTGACAGGAGAGACCTGGATCTTCTTGCTGACTCACATAAAGAATTACAGATCAGCAAATCTATCAGCGTGTAATCAGTTTATTAGAGATCTACTCCCATGGAAGAGAACGGGACTAGGTAGAGTGTGTGTGGGGGGGGGGGGGGGAGGGAAAGGCAAAGTTTCAGGGCAAAGCAGGGCAGCAAAAGTAAGAGCGGCTGAAGACCAGGGTGGCACGCCCCCAGGAGGCCTGAGGCCCAGTGGACCGGGAGCCAAGAGCGCCCCAAGTCCCCAAGGGAGAGAGCGAGTCCTTTGTTCTGAGGACTTACATAGTTAGTGGGGTGGGAGGAAAAAAGTTACATATTGATTGACAGGTAAATGTGGTGCCAGCTTTCCTGGGGGAATGTCACTACCCAAACTTAGGTATGTGTGGGGGTCTGTTAGTCCGAATCCTTATCTTGCTCCAGACTCCATTTGTTCATCTTCTAAAACACATGACAGGAGGCAGTTAATTAAAGTTGGGGCACTTTCCAAAGTTATTTATGGGCTCTTTCTGTGAACATTAGGGCTCCCACATAAAACGGATAGTGACCAGAGGTAGACAATTAACCAAAGTTGTTTTACGGGCTTCTTCTTTGGGCACCATGGACCCTCTCCCACATTCCAGGCCCTGGGATGAAAGCACAGTTTCAAGGCTTTCTTTCCCGGATAGTGGAAATGCTACATAGAATTTCAAGGACTTCCCTTCTTTCTTGCTAACATAGTGTTTCTTGTGATGTTGGAACACCTGGCAATATTATCAGACCAGGCTCAGGACTGCTGAGTTAGGGTGTGAGACAGGTCTCCTTCCTCCTCTTTGTGTAGGTTTACTATTTAATCTACCTAAGTGGTAAAAGGCGTTGCCTGGCAAGCAGGATGCTACATGCTGGCCAGGAACAGCAATGCAGTCTTCGAATTCTTCCTATGCTGTCTCCTGCCTCAATGTCATGACTACACTGAAGGCCAATGAAGCAGTCAGGGACTGGCAAGCACTGGACAGGTCACCACGAACATCATGGCTGCAAACACAGACCGCTGCACACTGTTAAATCTGCCACTCTGCCACCCTGCCACCCACAGGACACTGCCGGAAAGAATTCTGTTTGCTGAAATGAAAACTCCAGGTAACATTCTGAACAGAACAATAGAGATTGATCTGAACAGTAGTTGCAATCCACAAAAATTAAGTGAGTATAAAAACACACAAAATAGCCCTGGCCAGGTGGCTCAGTTGGTTGGAGCATTGTCCTGTACACCAAAAGGTTGCTGGTTCAATCCCCAGTCAGGGCACATTATCAAAGCTGCAGGTTCGATTCCCAGTCAGGGTACATATGGGAGGCAACCAATCGATGTTTCTTTCTCACATCGATGTTTCTCTTTCTTTCTCTCTCTCCCTTCCTCTCTTTCCAAAATCAATAAATATATCCTCAGGTGAAGATTTTAAAAAGTGCACAAAATACTTGGTATTTAGATGTCAAACAGAATTATAGTCTAGGTTCAGATTTTTCAAAACTGCTCTTCCTCTATGGTGGTGGTTCTCCAAGTGTGGTCCCCAGAGCAGCAGTATCAATGTTGCCCAGGAACTATTAGAAATGCACCCCTCTCTTCCACTGCAGACCCAATGAATCTGAAACTGGGGGAACACAGCGATCTGGGTTTTCAGGCCCTGCATGTTCAGGTTTGAGAAGCACAGCTGGGCAGATTCAAGGTCATGTGGGGAGCAGGACAGCTTTCCACATCCCTGAATCTGTAGTTGCCCTGGCCAGTGTGCTGCTCCCCACCCCGTCCCCTGGCACTGCAGCGCACCCCAAATGCCCCTTCCACGTTCTAAACGCCTCCACTGAGGACCACAGGGCCAGGTGGGCAATGAGGAGCCTCCCTGCTCCGGTTTCCTGAGATTCTTGGCCTTGGCATAGGACTGGCTGAGAAGGGGGCAGGCACTGGAGTGGGCAGGAAGCCCAGGAGCCGGGGTGCCAGGTGAGCGATGCTGCTCACCCCAGGAGGGCAGGTTTCTGCTTTGGGGGCTGGAAGTGTTGGGGAAAAGAGAGGCTGGGCCTTCAAAGAGCCTTTCAAACTGTAGCTGAGAGTACTTGGTCATGGAGCTAGGCCCAGTCTCAGCTCACTGGATGGTGCTGGGCTGCAGATATTTCTCCTTTAAGCAGCTGTGACCATCTGAGAGGCCGGGACTTACTCAGGACACAGCCCAGCCCCTCCTGCAGCCTGTTAGGGTCTGAGCTCCTCCAGCCGCAAAACCCTGTCCCAGAACCTGAGACAGCCTCAGGCCCCAGGAAGGGTGCTTGACCTAGAGCCACCCTCCAACCTGCAACAAGCTTCCTTGAGCTACCCCACCCTCAACCTGACCAATGGTCCATCTCTGTAGCTCTGTGTGCCCAACAGACCAGGAGGGGCAGAGCCCATAAATTTCTCAGTCCCTTTAGTCCAGCATGGTCTGGCAAGTAGGGGCAGCCAGGCTGGCAGCCAAGCCAGCAGCCCGGCCCCTTTCACTGTGGCCTGGGGGTCTGCCCTATGGCCTCCATACACACAGGAGCTAGAAAAACAAAGTCAGGGTGGTGCTTATATCGGCAGAAATAGCCAGTGTTCACCCAAGTCTGTATTCTCCCCTTCTTCCAGGCACACAGCTAGCTCCCCTGCCCACCCTTCCTGCTCTCGGATGTGGCCATGTGATGGAGTTCTGGGCGACAGCGCGTGAGTAGAAGCGACACGCGCTGAGTCTGAGCCAAGGCTTTTAAGAGCAGCTGTGCCTCCTCCACATTCCCACTTTCTCTTTCTGCCAGTTGGATGCAGATGACAAGGACCCGAACAATGGTGGGGCCTCAAGATGAAAAAAGCCAGGATCCCCCAATCCCTGCATGGAGGAAAGCTGCATCGGACCAGGAATGATCATCTCAGACGTATGAGAGTGAAAAATTAACTTCTGTTGTGCTCACTCCATTATATTATATTTTGTGCCCTACTTGTTACTGCGGCCTACGCCAGCTAACGCATTCTGTTACACTAGCATGTAGTGACACTCAGGTCATATCTGCTGCTGCTGGCAGTGGGGATGGCATTGGTCAAGGCTCTTCCCTGCCTGCAGAGCATGAATCTCTGCCACTGACCTCACCAGAGCTATCTCAGCATCCATGAATATGTTCATCAAATGTCAATATGCCCAGCCAGTACTAGGCTCTGGGGGCCCAAAGATAAACGTGGCACATTCCTGCCCAGGAGCTGAGGGGACAGACCTGTGGCCACACAGTAATGATACACCATGGGAATAATAGGGATGTACCGGGGGCAGGAGCACCTGGCAGGAAGAACCCGGATTTTGGAGGGGTTTGTCCTTTCTGGGAGGCTAGACAGACTTGACCTATTAATCATAAGTTAACTGAGGCTGCCTTGAAAAGAGAAAAGGTTTATTGTCAAGAAAAAAATGTGGTGGGGGGGGGTGAGAAACTCTAAGAAAGGCAAGGGTATGAAAGGTCCGAGTTGTTTGGAGAGTGGTGGGCCACCCGGGGTGGCCTGACTATCGTGGAGACAGTATCACATTAGAAACAGGGCTGGTAGGGGTTGGGGGAGGCGCCCGCTGGAGCCAGATAGCGGAGAGCCTTGAATGCCTCAGGCTGAGTCCAACACGAACTTGGAAAAGTTACGAGGAATGGGCTGACACCACCCTCACCATCCCCACCCGTGAGCTGCCACTTGGAAAATGCTGTGCACTCTACCAACGATATCCCACTTCATCTTCACAGCACACCCATGGGGAGAATCCTCTGTGATCCCATTTTGCAGATGAAAAAGCTGAGGCACCCAGGGGTTAGAAACTTGCACAGCACCATGCGGTAGCAGGGCTGGGACTTGAACAAGCTACGATGAAAGCTTCATCCTTTGTTTAGGTCATTTCTGTAGCACATAGTAGGCCCTCAAATATTTCTTGAATGAATGAGAATGAATCTATCTAACTCCAAAAGCCTGTGCCACCAATCAGACTTTTTATTCAGAAACATGCCCCTGGATTTAGCGGGTGGAGAACGGAGGTGGTGAAGCCAGCGAGAAGCTCTAGGAAGCGCTCCGGGAGAGGCTGGATGAGGACGCATTAGAGGAGGCAGAAGCGGGGTAAACGAGCTGGAGCGGGCAGATTGTTGACCAGTTACATAGTAAGAGCTAACATCGACTGAGCAATTACTATGTGCCAGACACTGTCTTAAGCACTGCACCAGTATTAATACAATATCTCCTCCCCTCAGGCCCATGAAATAGGGACCCTCCTTGTCTCTGTTTCACAGACGAGTAAACTAAGGCACAGAGAGGTAAAAGGTCACCGATCTAGTAAATAAGGGATGTGGGATTCAAAGGCAGGCATGGGGGTCAGAGCTCTGTGCAGAGAGGAATAAGGGAGAAAGGAATGTGGGGTCTCTGCTTCCTACTGACCTAGATAGAGTTCAGATGAGCCAGGCCCCCGCCAGGGGACTGCCTGACCTCCTGGCCAGGCCAGCATTCTGGGTGGCCCTGACTCTCTGCAGGCCTCCGAGGTGGCTGGGAAGGAAGCTGTGTGTGGAATACAGAGGACTCCACCCAATGCACAGCCCCAGTGTTGCAGTGGAGTGAAGATGCTGGCAGCCTCCGCGGGCACGGCTGCAGCAGCGGGGCCTGTGCTGGAAGGGCCCCCACACTCTCCATTTTACAGACACATGACCAGCTCACACTCCAAAGGCCCTCTGGGTGCCTGACCTTCTTCCCTGCCTGGTAGAGCTGTGGTACCTTGGCTAGGAGCCAGGGTGTCTGGCCTTGCAGGTCCAGGCCACATGGAAACGGGGGCTGGGAGTGAGCAGAGGGAGGACCAGGTCCCGCTCTGAGCCCACCCTTTGAGTAGAGACCCATAGCCACCACATGGCCCCAGACAGGAAAGGAAACAGGAGGCTGCTCAAAATAGATCAGGAGCGTGCAGCTCCCACCATCTGGCCGAGCCGGAGGAAAAGAGGCAGGGGAGGGGAGGGCGGGAGTGGGATGGGCCCGGCTGCCTGCCAGCACCGAGCCACGCCGATGCCCCCCACTCCCCCAGCACCTCTCCCTGCCGGGCTTTCTGTCTGCTTTCTGTGGACTCCAACAGCACCGCGGCATGGCAAAGATTGTTGTCATTTGCAAAAGGAGGGGACTGAGGCTCAGGGAAGTAAAGTGACTCGTCCAGGGCCACACAGCTGGCATGTGGTAGAGCTGAGTGGGCCCAAGTCTGGTGCTGAGCCATCTCACAGCCATGAGGCTGGCCAGCAAGTCCTTCTGGGAACACGGTGGAAGTAAGGGAGGAAACAGAGAGGAAGGAGAGAGAAGAAGGAAAGAGGCAAGAAGGCAAAAAGAAGGAAGAAAAAGAGAGGGACAAGTAAAGGTAAAGGGAGTGTCCCTGTGTGAAAAAAAGAGGGAAGAGGGGAGGGAGAAAGGAATTATTCTAGAACTGGCAGCCCAGTTCTGAACCCTAAAGAAGCCAAGTCTTTTTCCTTGTTCTACCCAGCGCAGGAGGGCACAGGGCATGGCCACCCAGAGCCTCGGAGCTGCAGAAGCAGTGCTTGAGTGGGCTCACCATGGAGGGCTTCCTGGAGGAGGAGAGGCAGGACCCAGGCAGTGGAGATGGGGTTGGAGGGCCTATGACTCACACACACACACTATGGCTGCGTCTCTTTCAAGGAGAGTTGTAAGTGAAGAGTATCCCAGGCCTGAGTTTCTTCCCAGCGTCAGGGCCCCAGACAGGCTGGAGTCAGCAGAAGCATCTGGCTCCAGGGCCAACTTCCCAAATAGCTGCCATTTTCTGAAGATGTACTGTGTGTCCAGCCCTGTGCCTGTGCCTACGGATCCTCTGATGAACCAAACAGATCCTGGTCTCACGGGACACGCTGTCTGGTGTGGGAGACAGACAAGACATGATTGGACACCCTATGCTGAATGATCCCAAGGAAACTACCAAGCCATGAGAAGGGAAAATGGGGTCTTAGAGCAAATCCACAGTGAGGTGCCCCATCCTCCAGCAAAGGCTTGGCTTCCCTGAGCCTTTTCCAGGGCCCACCATGCAGTGGGGCATCCTAGGGGCTCCTGTATTTCTCAGCAGCCAGGTGGGGGCAGGAGAAGGGTGGAAGAAGAATGCGTTGATTCTCCTGAACCACTGCAATTGCAATTTGGAGACTTCCAGGAAAAAACTGCCTCCCCCACTCGGGGAAGCCTGCGACCATGCCTGAAATTCAACCACTAGAGACACATTTTGGGGGTAGTATGTACTGTTTTATCAAAGAAGAACTTTAGAGAAAGCCAAATTTATCTTGCTTGGTTTGAGCTTATCTAGCCTGTCGGGTAAGAGGTGGAGGCAGTTTGCCTTGATGTGACTCTCGCTGCACCACTGTTAGATTCTGGGTCTTATTTAACCTCCATGAACCTCAGTTTCCTTCTCTGTAAAATGGAAATACAGATATTACATCCCCCAGGTGATGAAGATGAGATAAGGTAATAAATATAAATAAAGCCCTTAGAGTGTATATCATTTAGAAAACACTGAGGAATCGTTAACTGTTATTATTATAGCTGTTATTATTGTCATCCTTATTATTAGCCACACAACACTAACTTTGTACTTGGTCCTATGCTTGTCACTGGACTATGAAGAGGAATAAAACAGGGACCCTGTGCACCAGAAGTTCACAGTCAAATGCCTAGAGTTGGGGAAAGCCAGTAGGGCATTGTTCACACCTTAGTATAAATTAGTTTCATAAACTCCTAGGTCCTTAAAGTGGGGGAAAGGACTTTCTAGCAAGAAGACCAAGTCCATAGGAGAAAGGGTGGAACACTCTTGCTTCAGGCAAGAGCCTCAGGGGAATTCGTCCATCCTGTTTTGATTTGTTGGGATGGGGTGGGGACATAGATCTGACCCATGGGAAACAACCGGGGAAGCCAGTTTCCACGCAGATTCTGCCAGGGTCCGCTGGTCCTTGGCCCAAGGAAATTCCCTTCAAGAGGTGGGGGAAGAAGCATCCTGCGTGAAGTGCATGAAAGGAAAACTCTCTTCTGCCTGCCAAATGCACATTGTTCCTGCCACATCCCAGCCTCAGACCCTCTTCTGCTGGGACCTCCGCCCTGCCTTGGCCTTGAACTTCAGAATGCCGGATTATTTTCACTCTGTTCACTTGGAAAGAGCTTGGGGCCTATTTTGGGAAGTCAGCTAGGCTGCATGCTCCGGGCTCCCCCTCCTCGCCTAGATGGGGGGTGGGGGGCAGTTACAGTGTGAGGCCTGGCCTAGGTGACCTCCCTGGGCTGTGAGGAAGTTCGGCTCAGAGGGAGGCAGAGTGAGCCTGGGAACGTGGGTGGTGGAGTGAGGATGGCTTGGTGGGCCGGTGACCCAGATTTTTGCTCCCTGTCCTGCTTCCCTCCATTCCCAGACACTAGTCAGGGCCGGACACTGACCCCAGGCCAGCAGGAAACCAGCTGTCGTCGCCTCGCCATGTGTGAGTAAGGCCAACACTCAGGCTGAACTGCGGCTCTGAGTGGAGCATCCTGAGCGCACAGGGTCCCACTGGGCCACATACCCAAGCACTTTCTAATGGAGTGAGGGAGTCAGTCCTTCGGACCCAGCCCACACCTCTCATCTGATAGAGCAACAAGCAGCCCCAGAACCTGGCAGAGACCTGACCGAAGCTGCACAATGTGTTGGTGATAGAGGTGACACCCGGGCCCCAGTTTTTGGACGTCAGGTTCTCAGGAATACATGCATGTGTGAATGGCTGCATGGGTGAGCAAGTGAATGAACGAAAACCCTGATGCGTGTGCCCCTACATCAGTGTTGGGGATCGAGAACCCATGAAACAGCTTTGAAAGAAGAATCTAGGTGACCAGGACACCAAGGAGAGGGAACTGGAACCTTATGTTCTCTGGCCCCTTCTAAGGAGCTGTTGCCTTCACCTCTTCTACAATGGGCGTGGTGAGGGGACACATGTAGTTAACAAAGCTTACTGAGGCATACCATATGCTGACCGCGAATCTGCACTGCGAATCACCCAGACGAGGTGGGGAGACCACCAGCCAACAAGCAAATGGAGGAATGCATGGTGACCAACTGCGCTGACTCGGGTATGACAAATGCAAATAGTGCTGGTACGCACTTGGTGGAGAGAAGGGCTGGGTGCGGGTCTACGTTGCCTCTCTGAAGAGGTGGCACTCAGGCCAAGCCCATGGGATGAGAAGAAACCAGCCTGGTGGCTTCGCAGTGGGTACGGGGGCGGCCCCAGGTCAGGCCTGTGGGGCTGGCCAGGGCCAGGTGTGTGGCCCTTCTCAGCCAGGGTGTGGCCCTTGGGTCTTCTTCTGAAAGCACCAGGGGCCAGGGTTAAGGCAAGAGGGTTGATGCAATCAGTTGATGCATTGAGACCATATATTTTGCTCTGATTAAAGGGTGGAGGAGGATGAGATGAGAGAGAGAGAGGCAGCAGGGACACTGGTTCGGGAGCTGTGGCAATGGTCAGGATGAGAGATGGTGTCACCTGAATGGTGGCTGCATTGATGGCGGAAGAAGAGCGCTGTTTGAAGAGAGCATTAGGTGGTAGCAAAGGCGGGCCTGCGGAAGGAGTCAGGCAGTGGGGGAGAGGGAGAAGTAAGTTTGGCTCCCAGGATTCCGGCTCTAGTAGCCCGATGGAGGCCCTGTGGGGCTGGGGAAGGGAGGAGACATGAAATGCTTGGCTTCCTAAAAGTTAAGTCAGAGATGCCTTTAGACAACCAAGGGGAGATGTTAAGGAGGCAGTTGGACATAAAAACAATGACAATGATCGTGAGAATCACATATGATCTGTGCTTCACTTCTCCTACTTGCCTGTGCCTCCCCCCAAGGCTGAGCCCTTTGAAAGCAGAGGATGAGCTTCGCTTTGCCCCCAGTTCCGTTTGCAGCATTGAGTCCAGTGCTACGCTGGGGCCTGGTGGGTGGGAAGGTTGGGGAGGGTTTGATAAATATTTGTCAAATAAGCAACCAAACAGACAGAGGCTGCCTGGTGTGTAGACGGAGCCCCAGCGACAGACCCTGCCCAAGAGAACGGCCCAGGCTACCTGCCTGGGAAACTCAGCCCTGGGCCTCAGCTTTCCTATCTCTCCCTCGGGTCTCCTTCCCTCCTGTCAGCTTCCCGCCAGGAAACACAGCCCCTGGGGCATAAATCATTAACAAGAACCACCTCCTACAGGGCAGCTGCACTTGGGTTCTCAAAAACACTTCTTCTGTGATCTACAATGATCCTTGAGACGACCTTGAGAGGTGGGCAGGAGCAGTGTCTGCCCACCCACCAGCCCACTCGACAGGAAGCAGGGAGGCAGCATTCAGGGAGGGGATTGGCATCATCAGGACCTGAACACAGGTCTCCTGTCACCCTGCTTTGACAAGAATTCTTGCAGAGTATGGGAACATTCCATTCCCCAAGGACACTGCGCTCAGAACAGCAGAGAAGTCCCTACAAAGAGGGAGTGTTAACGGTGGCACTGCAGGCCCGTGACATCTGGCCAATGGGGAATGCAGGGCTCAGAAAGCCCTGCGCCCACTGGGCCAAGCAGGAGAGCTCCCCACCTGGCCCTCCCGCTCTGAGGAGGATCTGTGCAAAGCCAGTCTCCTCTACGCTGCCCCAAGCTCCACAATACTCTGCGTTCCAGGCCCACTGTCTACCCAACGACAACTCACTAGCTCTGGCAGAGGGATCTGTGGAGGAAGCTGGAAAGAGCTCTCTGTGCTGCTCTGGCCAACTCCCTTTCTTTCTCTGGGCCTCAGTTTCCTCATCTGACTGGTGGGTTGTTGATTGAAATTTGTCAGATCCCTTCCGGCCCAGCAGATTTCTGAGTCTCTCTCGGGTCTGAAGGTCCCTGGACCCCAGCTCTGAGCTTCCCTCTGGAGGATCCAAAGGCTGATCTGAAGACCCTTTCCCCACCTGCACTGCACCACCCCTCTGGTGGCCACAGGAGGCCCAGCCATTTCCCAGCAGCCTCTGCTCAGTCCAGCAGACACCTACCACCTGCTCTCCGCATTCCAGTCCTGCGGCCCCAGGCTTGGAGCAGTTTGCCTCTGTTGGGCAAGGCTGTGACAGGAAAGGGACAGGACCTGGCCTCTGCTTGGAAAACTGATTGTGCAACACAGGCTGCCGACGGGAAAGGCGCCTGAAGGAGCCAGGGCCTTCTTTGAAATGAATGATCTTGGCAAGACCTACGGAGAAATGACCCTTTGGACACCACTAACTCTGGGTCACTGCTGATTTATTCAGAGCCTGACTGCAGTGCCATGTCTGGGCAACATCCCTGGATACAGTCTTGCTAAGGTCACTGTCAAGTTTGCACGAGTTGCAGGGCCAGTGGATACCCTAGCCTTCGGACTTCTGCACACACAAACCTCTGCTGTGTACTTAGATGTGGTCTAGGCCTGTAGTACATTCATCTGGGCATCCTCTCCCAAGGCAAGCAAATAACGTTATTTCTAGTAACAAGGCAAGGTCATTTTTGTATCAAGTCTAATGATAAAGTAGATAATGTTTGGGACTTGTAGTAACAGAGGAGGGTGAAGGAGAAGTTTTAATGGCAAGGCTATACGGAGCATTATATATATTAATATATAAAGGATTTATCATATACTATATATTATATATAGTATATATGTGTGTATATATACTATATATATAGCAAAGTGTTCTGAAGATCATGAGGCATCTACACTGCTGTCTGGAATAAGTGCATCATAACGGCGTGTGTGCTGCACACCTACCACGCACCAAAAACATCTGGGAAATCTACACACATTTTCTCTCATTCTCACAGCTTCTTTGCAAGGAATATTTTTAAAAATTGTTCTTCGATTGCTTTAAGGAAATTCAAGTTTTCTATCTCTTCTTGAATCCATTTTTTGCAACTTATGTCTTTCAAAGAATTTTTTTGTATCTAAAATTTCAGATGCAGTGGCACCAAGCTGTTCATTACATTCCCCCCCGCACTCACTTAACATCTGTAGGGCCTCTGCTTCCATCCCTGATGTGGGTAGTTTGTGTTCTTACCGCAGATGAGGAAACTGGGGCTACTCCTCACCTTCGAAGTCACAGATGGAACAAGATGCAACAGCTCCTCTGCTGGGAGAGGGTTTTGAATGGAGGTGGAAAGGGAAGACTGTGGAGGTGCCCTGGGCAGGGAGAGGGGCTGGGGCAGAGTAAAGCGAGCCTCGCCTCCCTCAATTTCCAGCCCCAGCCAATGGCAGGCACACCCTTCCCTGCCTGGGCATTCTGCCAAAACATCCTGGGAGAGGCTCATGAGCAAAGGGTCCCCAGAGCTCAGCTTCTGCACTGGCCTGCTGGACCTCGGAAGGCAAACTTGGCAGAATAGGAACAAAAAAGATGAATTCCTTCCTAGGTATAACACCCATGACGGTGGGTGGTAGGAAGGAGGAGTTGGCTAGAATCGGGAGGGGAGTATATAATGTCACGTTGGAAGAAAAGTTTTTCTTTCACGGATAAGCACTGATCAAAAACACCCCTATTTAAAATTAAAGAAAAAAGAAGAACCTGGCTATGGTAGTGCAGCCCACCCTCTCCTGCCTGTGTCCCCTGCATCCTGACGTGCAACATGTAGCAAGTTGTCTGGGGCTTTCCTCTGGCCCCAGGGAAAGTGCTTGTCCAGTTGGGGGCAGGTCTGAAGTACCAGGGAGTTAATGCCCTCACGTTAACATCCTCAGCCAGTGGTTCAGGGAATGGGTGCCAAATACCCTGTTCCTGGTCTCTCATGTGGCAGACATGAAGGCATGTGCAACTCATTCTCCCAGAAGACTGAGGCCAGCAGGCAAGGGGCGACCTGCTCCTTAACACAACCTGCACTGGCTTCCCTCCTGCCCCACCTCACTTCCCCACCCCTTCACTCTTTCCTGGGATCGCACCCCGAATAAACTGCACTCAAATCCTGTCTCAGGGTTCACTTTAGGGGAACCTGAAATAACCATACAGATGACATTCTGGAAAGGAGGCCAGGTACTGGGGCCTGGGCTCCAGTCCTGGCCTCCCCCGCTCCTAGCCAGGTGACTTAAACTTCTCACCTGTTGAACGGGGATGCTGATAACAGCTCCCATTGCAATAATTCGTTGTAAAGTCTGAAGGACACAATTCATGAAAGGCAATTTTCACAGTGCCCGGTACTCGGTAAATTCCTAAAACCTACCAGCTATAATTAATAAATGGCCCAAAACAGAGCCAAATGACAGATAGCATCTTGGGGAGCAATATTCACCACAAACAAACAAAGTGCTGTTATCCCTAATATGCAAAGGATGCTGGTAGGTTATTAAGAAATAACCTAATTATTAAGAAAAAGACTATTTATTAAGAAATTATTATTAAGAAAAAGACTAAACTTCCCTACAGAACAGCAGCGAAGGACATGCATAGTGATTCACTGAAGAATACCGCATTTTTCGGACCATAAGACACACCTATGTTTTAGAGGAGGAAAATAGGGGAAAAATTTTGAAGCAAAAAATGTGGAAAAATATTTAATAACATAAATAACATAATATCTCACCAATGTAAATGTAAACAGAACTCAACAGCAGCATTAACAACCATTATTTCTCCCAAATTGGGGGCGGGGGTGCATCTTACAGTCTGAAAATGCGGTAACTAAAAGTACCCAATAAACATATTGATAGATGTTCAACCTGACTTTACTAACAATTAAAGAAATGCTGAGAAAACCATAATAATTCATTCACTCACATAACAAGTGTCCAACTGGCAACATTTTAAAGAGATTGATAATGTTCTAGGAGGCAAAGGACGCGGCAAATGCGGGCAGCCCACGACAGCGTGAGCTGCCCCAGTCGCTCCACAGGGTAGCCTGGCCGTTCCTACTCCTGTCTCCCGTTCACAGACCTCACGGCAACCCCACGCCTGTGCAGAAGGACTCAGGGGCCAGAAGGTTCACTACAGCCTTACGTGAACAAAAAGCTGTAAACACCCCAGTGATGGTCGGGTATTAGCGGACAGATGCTGGGAAGTCCGAGCAGGAGGGTTCTAGGCAGCTGTTAAGGAGGAGGAGAGATGGGCACATGCTGAGGAGGGCAGTTATTATGAGGTGGAAAAAGCAGCTGCCCCAGGTTCTGCAGACACCGAGATTGAGTTTCTGATTCAATGATACTGTTATATATCCTTGCACATTTTTCTAATTACCCAGACAAATCTGGATATAACAAAGACCTAGAAGTGGCAATTACTTCTGAGGATCAGGGTCACAGGGGTTTTGTGCAGCTCAGAGATGATGTTTCCATGTTTAAACTTTGAAACAGGTACACAAGTATGATCAGAAAAATCCATGCCAGCCCCACCTCCTGTTTCTCTTGAGTCTGCAGGACACTGAGCAAGCATCACCGCCTCGCCTCCCCAGACCACAAGGGACAGGCCGTGTAATTTTAGACACTGTCCAGCGGGCCGGCCCCTGTGACAGTCTTGTTTTCAGTTGAGAAACCGCATAAAACAATATATGCACCATAAGGTAAGGATATAAAACTATTAATGTCAAGAAAAACTGGAAGAAGAAAAAGAACAATATATTAACAGGAGTGGTACATCAGTGACTTTCATTTTTTTGTTCTTTCTCATTTAAAAAATATTTTGTATTTCTCCTATTTTCTGTATGAGCAAACATTCCTTTTACAATTGCAAACAAAGGGAGTGAATTTAAACAGAGGTGTGATCAAGTTGGGGTGGTCTCAACTTGCCATGGTGGATAAAGTGAGAATGTTTTGAGAAATGACCTCTTTATACTAATCTGTAGATCTGAGGACACCATAGGTGGGTCTGAAGTTTCCTCAAGTGCCTGCAGCTTCTTTCCTGGTGATCAAAGGCCAGGACTGCCACAAACCACCAGGACTGTGTCCCCTGCAGCTTCTGTGGGGAGGGGCAGGTTCTGATGAAATGGAAACTCTGAGCAAGCAAGCTGACTTTGGCCGGATATAAACCACCAGCACCTGTTCACTAGAGCGCCTGCCTGGCTGCTCGCCCAGATTTATGGGAAAATAATTGGAAACATCCCTTCCCAAAATAATAACAACAATAATTACTCCCAAAAGGCTTTCCCCATTAAAACTCAAGTCACAGTCTCTTCCTCAGGGGTGAAGCTGGGCTGGGTAGATAAAGGAATGAAAGTTCTTACCGGACCAGACCTCGCTGGAGAACAGGAGGCATGCTGAGCCAGGAGCAGAGTGGTCCTCCCTTTCATCGGGGTAACCCCACCCATGTTCTCTGTCAGGAAGTTTCATCGATGGCAATGAGTTTTTGAGGCATCAAGTCAATGAGACGTTTCCTCAACTCCTGTGAACTTTGACTCAAGCAGGGAGAGAAAAACAAGTCCCCCCCGCCCCGCCCTCAGAAGGATGAGGTGATGGGACGTAAGGTGCTTCTCTGCCCAGGCGGGAACCAAACCCACCTGGAGGCATAAGCAGAAGGGACCTTGGCCGTGGGGAGGCTAAGGAGGGAGCTCTGAACCCCTCGCTCTCTCCTCCCTGCCAGGATCTCAAAAGAGCCTCTGTTACCCAGGCAACGGTCTGTATGAACTTGGAGTACATTGAGATTTACATCTTCTAACTGTATTTCATGAATACCTTCCAAAACACTGGACAAAATGGTTTGAGTTGGAGCTTCCTAGAGGCAAGTAAAGGAAGGAGTCTTCTCACCTGGTGTCACATGTGTTCATTATTTATGGAGCATGCCCTACATGTTAAACCAAACCTGTGTCATTTGTTACACACAACAACCCAAAGAGCATCATGGTCTCCATCTCACAGATGAGGAAAACGAGCCATGAAGGACGAAGTGACTTGCTCAAAGGGAGGTCCAGATTCCAACCCAGGTCAGTCTGATGCCACAGCCAGAGACAACTGCCAGACTCAGAGGGAGGTGTTTCCGAACACCCCTGCTGGATTCCTTAGGCAGGACGCTCTGTACATTCATTTCCCATTGCTGCTGTTACACATGACCACAAACCTAGTGGCTTGAAACAACCCAGACGTACTATTTTAGAGTTCAGAAAGAAGTCAGAAATCTGAAACAGGTCTCACTGACTAAAGTTCACGTCTTGGCAGAGCTTCATTTCCTTCTGTGGGCTCGAGGGGGAAATCCATTTCCTTGTGCTCTGCAGACTAGAGTCCACCCACATTGCTTGGCTTGTGGCCCCTTCCACCACCTTCAACGCCAGCAATGGCCAGTGTGTATTTCTCACAAGCCACCTCTTTGGTCTCTTCTGCCTCCCTCCGGCCCTTGTCAATACCCTTGTGAGTATGCTGAGCACAGCTAGATAATCCAGGATAATCTCTTTATTTTAAAGCCAGTTGGTTAGCAACCTTAATTCCTTCTGCAAGCTTAATTTCCCCTTTCCTTGTACTATGACATATTATTTACAGGTTCTGGGGATTAGAATGTGGACACCTGTGGTGAGGGATTATTCTGCCAACCACACTCACAGAGACAGCAACTGCATGGAGTCACCAACCCAGGGTCCAGTTTTCACCTTCACATGGGGTTTGGGAAACTGATTCACCCTGACTGAGACGTCCAAGAGGCTGATGTCTAAGTGGGGACATCTGTGATTTGTCACAGGGGAAAGCACCCCCACCCTGGTCCTGATGGGGTCGGACAGGTGCAGTACGAGGATTGTCTACCCGATCTTATTTATGGTTACTATTACGAGAGTAATAGCGGCTCATGCAAAGTACTCCAACATTACAGGCCGTGTGACTGTAGCACACTGTCCTGAGCTATATATATATTATACAATCACTATACTATATAGTGACCGTAGTGCACTGTCCTGCGGTCCTCAGAACCTGTCTCCTGCTCCCCCCGGGCACACAGCCACCCTGTTTTCCCAGCCTTACCATAGGCCAGAGTGGCCACGTGGCATGTCCTTGGACAATGGGGATGAGCAGAGTGAAGTGCGCCACTTCCAGGCCTGGCCCAGGAAACCTCCGCCAGTCCCTCCTCCTGAGACAGCCCAGTGGAAAGCGTCACGCCTCACGATGGAGCTGAACTCTGGAACACGGCTAAGAGGAGAAAGGGGCACTGGCCAGGGCACCCACGTCTGACCTTAGAGCCAGAAATAAAGTTCTGCCGTGTACACCAGGCAGCTCTGGCAGTTCGTTGCACCAGCCATCGTTACCTTTAGACACTAAAGTTTTGTTGAATCTTTCAGAAGGAGTTATACTGGGCAAATATATAGCATACACCTATAATACAAATACCACAGTTGCATATTGATATAAATGCTATTTTGCGATATGTTCTTCTCACTTAGCAGTAAACTGAGGGCATCTTTCAGTACATGTAGAACTACTTAATTTTTCATCTTTATTGAGGTATAACTGATTGATATGCAGAGAACTGCATGTATTTAATGTGCACAACTGCTGAGCCTGGACAAATGCAAACACCTGGGGAAGGGTAGCACACCTTGGCGACACACACCCAACCCCTCCCAGAGCTCCCTGTGTGGAGTGTGTGTGTGCACATGTGTCAGGAATGCCTGACAGACTTTGAAACGCACAACGCCACCCTGTTAACTGCAGGCACCATCGCTTCTCAGACTTTAAGTGAAGATTAATTATAGTATCAACTTAGTTTTATTAACAGCATCGGATTTCTTTGGTAAGGTTGCCCTGGAATTTACCTGGCCAGTTCCCCACTCACGGATGTTTCCACGATTTTAGCTTTTTAGTATTACAACTAATTCGCCATGGATATTCCTGCACATATATCTTTGCATAGCCTCACATGGATTTCTGCAGGCCCTGTTCCCACACAGAGAACTGCTGGGGCCAAAGACTCACGTATACACTCATTCTGAACAATTACCATCAAATTACCTTCCCCAAGTTTGTATTGGTGTCAATTCTAATGAATAGTGAACGGATGGGCCTGTTTTCCTAAACCGTTGCCAGTATTTCATCTCTGCCAACTCGTTAGGTAAGATACAGCAGCTTGTTTCTCCCGGAAGGCCTGAAGACGCCTCGTTTTCAACCGGCAGCTTGTATTTCTGCCTCCAACATGAAATGTTTTGGTGAGCACAGAATCACAGCTAGGGAGTGGGGTGGTTCTGAAGGACATCCATGCCACAGAAACATTCAGACGGCTGTCCCCGGCCCATCATGGAGCCCACATCCAGTGGCAATGCTTCACAGCTGCTTAGATCACGGCAAAGACTGCCACATCCTCGATTTGGGCTTGTGACCTCAGTTAAGAAATAATCATTAAATACCTACTGTGTCCCAAGCACTGGGGATACAGAGGAGACTAAGGAGAAGCCGTTCCTTCACTCCCTACTTGCTGAATGACCGTGACTTTGTACGCCCTTTGTGCAGCACTGTGCTGGGTCCTTCCCCATCCTACCCAGGGGCGGGGGGCAAGTCCTTGAGTGGTGGCATGGTCAGGTGACACAGTCCTGGCCAAGAAAACATTCAGGGATATCAAAGAGGAGGTTCTGAGAAGGTTTTCTTTGTGCTCAAAAGGCAGCACAAGGCTGGAGGCTCCCTGGCTGCTGCAGCCACCTTGGCAGTGTGAGGGGATTCAGGCCAAAAGGCTGAGCAGACAGCCAGGGGGAGGCTCTCTGGAGCCTGGCTGCCAGCCCCAGGCCGGCGGAACCAGCTCCAGACTTCTTGTGATGTGGGACAGTAAATGATGCTTCCTGATCAACCCCCACATACTGAGAACAGGCTGTGTGCCCTGCAGCTGAGAACACACTCTACTCGGGGCTGCATGCATCCCAGGATGGCTATGAATGTGGCTCAACACCAAATCATAAATTTACTTAAAACATTATGAGATTGTGTGTGTGTGTGTGCGTGTGTGATTACATGTCACAATGTATTTAATGTGTGGCCTGAGACAGCTCTTCTTCCAGTATGGCCCAGAGACGCCAAAAGATCGGACATCCCTGCTGGCCCTCAGCCGGTGGGGCAAAGATTCGGAAGGCAGACATCGGCTCTGAAGGATGAATGGGTAAGTGTCAGTGCCGAGGGGGCTGCAGGCAGACAGAGCTGCCGGCATCTGTGCGCAACTCGCTTTCTGACTTAGAAGAAGCTGAATGCAGCTGGTGTGAGGAGCACTCAGAAGAGCGTGGGGATGGGGTGGGGCTGGCGTGGAGGTTTTTGTGCACCATTGTAAAAAGACTGCACTTTATCCTGCGGCTCCTAGGGAGCCACTGAAGTATCTGAAGATGGACTGACGTGGTCATCTTGGCATTAGCTGCAGCTGGGAGGAGGGGTGGAGGCAGTGCGGACAGTTGCAAAGCTGCTCTCACCCACTTCCTTTTTGTGTGGGGGGGGTCTCTCTCTCACCTTCTGTGCTCAAGTTCCAAGAGCAGGTCTCTGAAACTCTGAAGGGCTGACATTACCTACTGTGTGCCAGGCTCTGCCAGGGACCTGACCTGCTCCTCCAGACATTTAAAGACTAATGGAAGCAAACCAAGTGTCCACTGACATGTAGGGGCGGGCATCAAACACACATGCAATGCGACGTAGTCGGCCTCAAAACTAAAGGAAATTCCGACGCGAGCTACAACACGGATGAACCTAGAAGACACTATGCTAAGGACAAACACTGTATGAGCCCACTCACAGGACCTTCCCAGAGTGGTCGCTTCATAGAGACAGAAAGGAGACTGGTGGTTTCCAGGAGCTGTGGGGGGAGTGGAAAGTTATTAAGGGGTACGGAGTTTCAGTCTGGGAAGATGAAAAAATGCCAGAGGTAGGTGGTGCTCAGACATGCACAGCAGTGTGAATGTATGTACATAATGCCACTGAACTGCACCCTTGAAATGGTTAAAATGATAACTTTTACATAATGTACACTTGACCACAGTAAAAAAAAATTAAAGCTAATAGGACTAAATCTGGCACTGATGGCTATCGCTAAAAAGACAACAGAGAAAAAGGTTTCTAATGAGAACAATGCCAACAAGAAAAGGAAGAATGGGCAGTACGTGCAGACTCTGAGAGAGGCCAGAGAGGGAGCTCAAAGCCTGCTGAGACAAGTGGGCTTTGAACAAGAGATGGCGGACGACCATCAGTCACCTGCAGGTTCGCCAGGGCTGATGCACACACAAGGCACCTCAGTGCTGTCCCGCAGTCCACGCCACCTCCCACCCAGACGCACACCTGCTCTGCCTGACAGTCGCCCGAGGCCTGGGACTGACTCCCTGGGGAGATAACGCCCTTCCCTCTGGAGGCGACCCAAAGACAGCGACACAAGGTTAATCGGCCGAGCCAGAGATGGCTTGTTGAAGTAGAAAACAAACGGATACCCGCCTTGAGAAACGCCTGAGGAGACCAACCAGCGGAGTCACACAAGCAAAGCTTTGTTTTATTTTGTAAGTCTGACTCGATCTGGGTCATTTCTCACTTCGGCCTCTGGAAACCACAGCCAAACTGGAACTGCTTCCCAAGGCTGGTGCGAGGGACCCACCGACCAACTCCACTGGGAGGGCCAATGGGCCCTGCTTCCTCACCGTGGAAACCGCTTTCTTACCACACAGCCCGGCCAGTCCGTGTTTTGGTTTGAGTGCTCCCAGTTTGCAAACTGTTCCGCTGGTGTGTGCACAATGAAGTTCTTTTTTTTTTCGATTTATCAGTTCTTATTTTTTTTTACTGTGTATGCTATTATAGCCATTGCCATGCACAGTGAAGTTTGAGTGATTATTACCAATGATTCACTGGCTTTATTTCAGCTTTGGGCCTTTGACAGGTGCCAAATGCTGCCTCTGAGCTAGAAGAGCATCTGGGCTGTGGGACCCGCCATACCCTTTGCTTCCTTTTAAAAAATCACCTCTTATTCTCAATTTTGAATCATTTCAAACATGTAGAAAATGTTAAAAACAGCTACCTCTGTAACCCATCACCTGAACTGGGTGGACTCACCATTGTATCGGATTTGCTTCTCCTTGTCTCTTCTTCTCTGGAAGACGGCAGTATAAACACAGCTGAAACCCACCTGAACTCACCCCTCCACCACACCTGAGGCAGCCACCCAGACACATGTTCTCCCACGTGCTAGTCTGTCACTTCGGGTACACGTGCACACATGCCTGTCAATACACAACATGTTCCGCAATTCTGAGTGTCTAAGTTTCACTGTGAGCATCCATTTGTAATTTGCCTTAAACACTCGATACAATGCATTTGCAATTCATCCATGCTGACACATACATTCCCTCTAGTTCATTCACTTTTCATTACTGTTTAGCTTTTTGTTATATGATTATGATGCTAGAATTATATTATATGATGAGATTAAACCACAAAGGTTTGATCTACTGAGGAACAGTAGGTTTCTCTTGTTGTTGTTTGGTTCCATAGTGTACAGTTTGTACCCTGTACATGTTTCTTTACGCACCAATGAGAAAGTTCCTCACCTAGAAGTATAATCGTTGGGCCCCAGTGGAATGAACACAGTCAACTTTAGTAGGTGTTGCACAATTCTCTCCAGTGTGGCTGTGCCCATTTACACGCCCACAGGCAAATATTTTTAGACTTGATCAGTTTTTGCTAAACTGATGCATGTGACACTTATTGTTGTAATTTGGTTTATTTTACTTTACTGTTCTAATTTGTATGTTCTGATTTCTAGTGAGGCTGAGCCTGTCTTCAGTACAGTGGCCAGGTAGCCGCAGGGCGCCCAGCACACACATACTAGGAATGCAGGAGACAGGACTACTTACACCAAAAACATATTTGCTGTTCATACCTTGTATTTTTATTTGTCCAATTCTGTGCGGAGCCAACCCAAATCCTTGCCTTATTTTTCTCTTGAGATTTTTTTCTTATTAATTCTGGATATAAGAGGTCAGTTTATGAATTCCAAGTATTTCCTTCCTATCTGTGGCATTTCTTTTTACTTGATACATGCTGTCTTTTGTGTGTGTCTGGACAGTTATGAACACATTTTTTCCTATGTTTTCTTCTATAAAAAGTCTAAAAAATCCATCTGTAATTTATAATCATATGTGGTGCCAGGCAGCAACTTAGTGTTATGTTTTTCCACATAGGTAGCCATTTTTCCCAACAGAATGTATTCAATTGTCTGTATTTTCCTCACCGATTGTAATACTTCTCTGTTTATCCTGCATTCCCTTACTTATGTGGCTCTGTTTCCAGGTTCCCAATTCTATCC
Source organism: Anoura caudifer (assembly GCA_004027475.1). Taxonomy (NCBI): domain Eukaryota; kingdom Metazoa; phylum Chordata; class Mammalia; order Chiroptera; family Phyllostomidae; genus Anoura; species Anoura caudifer. The sequence goes on from PVKU01003777.1 coordinate 50,922, forward strand.
CATGAGTCTGTCTACCTCTGTACCCCCAAATACAATGCTTAATTATAATCGCTTAAATAAATGCTAGTATCTTATAGGATTTCTCCATTTTTCTCTAAACTTGTCTCCTCTTCTAGGCTACTTGCTCTTCAACATTAATTCTTCCCCAATCTGACAGCAGACACATTTTCCCAGGGAAACACAAAGTACAGCAGAGCTGTATTTAGAGATGAAGAAACACTGTCAGTGCGGCACAGAAGCCCCTTTCATGTCCAAGCGCTGGGATGACCCTGAAGTGGTCGGGCAGCGGAGTGGTCAGGCACAAAGGCTCAGGAACTAGACCACAGGCTTTGATTCCTGGCTCTGTCCCCTTCTGACCTTGAACTTAAGTCATTTATGGCCCATTTTCCTATCTTAAAATGGGGATGAAAAATAGAATTACCCTATAGGGTCGTTATGAGGGCCAAACAAGTTGATATGTATAAAGAGCTTTACTGAGTATCTGGTGACAGGTAAGCACAGAATTAATGGGGTTAAGAGCCTAAGTTTTAACATCAGAATAGTTCTGCCCACATCATTCAGTCATTAAGAAAACAGAGCAAATTCTTTTGTGAAATATGACACAGAAGAGGACAGAAAGCAAAGGTGTAAGTACATCCTATACTCAATATTGTAAAGCAACACCTGCATAATCACGATCCAACCAGGAAGCTGACTGACCATCGGTGGCAGCCCTGCGCTCTGCGGGCCTTTGGTTCGGCCTCCGCCGGCCCCCACCGCGAGGCAAGCACCGTGTGGCTCCAACTCTAACAGAAATGCTGCCCCTTAATGACTCTCTTTATCTCTATTAATCTCTGTGCTTTAAATCCTACTGTGTCTACTAGTAACATAACTACACCTATTACCTATTTAATATTTACATGGGATAATTTTTCATTCTTTTACTTTCGATGTGCCTTTATATTTTAGATTCACCTCCTGTAAACAGCATATAATTTGATCTTAAAAATCCAGTCTGATATCCTTATTTTTTTAACCAATTAGTCTATTCATTTTTAATAAATTCACCAAGGTATTTGGGTTTAAATGTACCATCTTATTTTGTGCTTTCTATTTAGCCCACCTGCTAAGTATTTTTAAAAATTTTCCATCTTGTTTGCCTTTGGATGAATTGAGCAATATTCTTTATCATTCCATTTTTCCATCCCCACACTGGCATTATGCACTCCGCGTTCTCTAAGCTCTTGCCCCAGCAGTTGTGGCGCGCACCCAAGGCTCACCAGAGCCCAGCACAGCTCCACTGGATCCTCTTTTTGGACCATATGAGAACCACAGAGCACTTTGCCCCCATTTATTCAACCGCCCACCTCATTCTGGGGTCTTCAGAGTGTATAAGGCATCGTGACAACTGTCTTACGTGGCCACCATGCATCCAACTCACTTCTTCTTTACAGTGTCTCCTTCCATTCCTTGTTGCATCTCTAACCTTCCAGCTACAGTCAGCTCCCTTCTCCCTTTAGAAATTCATTTACTATGAAGTCTTTTTTTCCTGGAAAAAAATCTTTTTTTTACCTTATTCTTTTAACACTTTTCATCATGAAAAACTTAGGACTAAGCAAAGAAAAGAAACCACCCACCCATCACTGAGCCCCACCCACCTGTCACAAGTTTCTGGTTACCCGCAGGACAACCCCGTTTTCCTGGCCTCCCTGCCACGCCCCCCACCCTAAGTTACTTAGCAGCAAAATCACACCTTCTCACCAGTAAATATTTTCGTATGCATATCTTAAAAGAAGGGGACTCCCTTTTAAACCCTACCATATCATCCACAAAAAAAATATCAGTGATGAATGTTAACTAAACTTATTGTGGTAATCATCTTGCAATACATACATGTACCAAATTATATGTTCTACACCTTAAACTAACAATTACCTCTCAATAAAATCAGAGAAGGAAAACAGTTGGGAGAAAAATATCAGCAATACTTTTATTATAATATATCTTATTGGTGTTCACATTCCCTCAATTGTCCTATTAATTTTTGTTCTTACAGTTTATTTGAACTGGGATGCAAATGAATTCTTTATATTGTAATTGGTTCCTTTGTCATTTGAGTTTCTGCTGTCCTATAGATTTTCTCTCCACCTTTTTTCTTTCTTGCATTTTGTTGCTATTGTTAATGAAGAAACAGTCTGGATTTTGCTAATTGTATCTCTTTACTGTCAATTAACATAGTCTTCTGTTCTCTGTATTTCCTTTAAATTCATAATTGGATTTGGAGATTTAATCAAATTCAGGTTCAATTATTTGGCAAGACCACTTCATAGGTATTCCTCCAGCAGGGTCATACGGTGTCTGGTTGTTTCTCTTTGGGGATGTAAACAGACTGATAACTGATGTCTAGATCCATGAATTCATTAGAGGTTGGGAAATGGTGACATTCTAATGCTAACAGTCTTTTTTCATTAATTAGCTGAAATGCTTCTGAGAAGAGAAACTCCCCTCATTGGTCATTTGGTAATCCTGAAGTACCATTTATACAGGAAAGACAGAATAATTAATTCTTTCCCCATGTTTAGCATTTCCGAACTGAGTTATTCCCTTGGTATCTCCCAAAGGTGATTAATGAGATTTTTTATATCACAGATTTATACCATTAAATTCATTGAATGTGTTTCAATCTATTCTACTTATTGTCTTTGTTGATGCTTCACTTGTTCCATCTATGGCCAACAGCAGCTTATTTAAGCTGGCTGCTGAGTCCTTCTGACCGACCCTAGCAGCATTTGACAGCTTCTCCGCTCTCTGGTGAAAATCGATAACCCAAGTTCGCCCTATGTGTTCCTCTGAAGATCCCTGGAAACTTTCAGTGGCAAGTGGTGTGTAAAGACGACGATGTGGCCACCAGAAGAGTGCCTCGCTGCTGGGTTAGTCATTGCTTCTGGACCTTTTGGTGGACAGAACCAGGAACTTCGTTCTTATTTTTAAGATGAAATATATCACAAGAGGAAAACATGAACTGGTACTAATACTGACAATTTGAATACAGGAGTCCAGGGTTTTCATTTAATTTCAGTAAACACTCTCACACCAATAATCATGGTTCTTAATGACATTAAGACATTTGTGCACTCCCTCTATCCTACGAAGGGCTGGGACTTGGGGGCCGGGGTGCACGTGCACATTGAAGGAGGCGTGCTCTCAGGGCGCAGCAGGTGCACGGCCCCTCCTTAAATTCTCTGCCCGAGGGTGTCACTCACCTGCCCCATAGTTCTGACCGAAACCCCACCCTACACACTCAACAGTCTTAGAACAACAATACCAACGCCAGCACCAACAATGCAATGATCAGAAACAGTCTGAGGTCACAGTGGTGTTCTAGCAGCTCTTTATTCCTTGTCTGTGTTCTACTAGGGATGTACAAGAAGTTAATATGCTTTAAATACTTGAAATAACTCTTTTTATATCATTATGACACCAATTTGATACACAGTTGGGCTCATTTGGTTTATTTTACTTTCAATTTTAGGAGTTAGTTCTTAAATTTAATTGGTTTATAGTTATATAACAAATTTACATGATTCCAAAGTCAAATCCACAAAATAAGGTTATTCAAAGGTGACTAACTTCCATTTGTATCTCTGTTCTCTCCCACTGTGTCCCTATATGTAATCTTTAAAAATATACACACAACTTTGTTTTTTTGTAATACAAACACACACAGGTGTGGGCCCCACGGTTGCTGATAAAAGGCAGATACTGTATGTACTTTTTGTACTTAGTTTGCCTTAGACACTGTTCCAGAGCATTCTTGTCTATTCCTGTTTCACTGTCCTTTGTGTTCATTCAACTGGCCTCCTATTGATAGATTTGTGTTGTTTCCAGGGTTGTTGTTGTTGTTGTTGTTTTAAATTACAAATAGTACTGCAATGAATAAGCTAGTGCTTTTGTCTTTTTTTGTATTTTTATTTTGCTCAAAGGATATTGCTTCAATGATCTTGAGGATATAATTCTAGGTTGGCGTTTATTTCCTTTCATCAGATTGAAGAGGTTGTTAAAATATCCTCTGGTATTATTACTGCTGACAAGTCAACTCTCCATCTAACTCTGGCTCACTTGAAGGGAATCTATCTTTTCTCCTTGGCCGCTTTTAGTAATCTTCTCTCTTTTACAATGGTTTTTTGTAGTTTCACTATGGTACGTCTAGCAGAGACTCCTTTTTATCTTGTTTGAGACTATTTAGACTTTTTGGATCTGTAGATTGGTACCTTCCATCATTTCTGAAAAAATCCCCAGCCGTTCTCTCTCCAAACAGTGCCTCCTACTCTTTCCTGTTTTCCTATCCTTGTGGGACCCAAACACACATGTTAGACCTCCTAACTGTACCTTTGCATCCCTTGTGATTACTTCTACATCTTCATCTGTCCTTGCTGACTTCTGGGTTTCTTCTTCTGGCTCATCTTGAGTTCACAGATGCCCTATGAGTCTAAAAGTAAACCACTGACTTACTTGATTTTAGTTGTTATATTTTTTCCTTTCTCAAAATTCCATTTGGTTCTTTTTCAAATAGCCTGGAATACTTTTTATAGGTTCTTATTTACTGCAGATAGTCTCAACCTCACATTTCATTTCTTTAAACACAGTAAGCATCAGTACTTTATTCTCTGGGTCTAATGATTTTAACATCTCAAGTTCTTGAGGGGTCCGATTCTGTTGGTTCTCACTCACGGCTTTGCATTTCCTTGTGCACTTGGTTATCTTTACATGCCAAATGTCGTCTATTAAAAAGTATTTGTGGGAACAATTTAAAACCAGTACGACAGTACTTTTCCTCAGAAAAGATTTTCTTTACTTCTACTGCACACCTTGATATACTAACGGTCTGAAATGACCTTAAGTGAATTCAAGGCTTGAAATTCCCTGGGCTACCATGTGATGCCAACTTAAGTTGCACGTCTGCTCAAGGACTGGTTTACTCCATGTTTACACTTACCCTGGAGTTATAGATATTTGAGATTCCAACATAAAGGGAAAGAGTTATCAGTTTTGTAACTGGTTCTGCAAGATTATCGAATGATCTCATGGCAAAGGTAATTTTGGTGCTGGGCTTTCTTCTCCAAGTTTTCACCTCAATTTTGGCCCAACATTGCTAACTATCTTGCCTATCTTGTTGACTCTTTAATACTTTTAACAAAATATTTCACCCAACCTTTTAAGTTGACACCAGCAGGAGGATTTGTCCAAATAATCTAGCTTGCCATTGAGAGAAACAGAAGGTTATCTGCATTCTCATGAATTTTAGCATTAGGTGTCTAGAAGCCGAGGAACACCAAGGATTGCTGGAGATGACCGGAAGCTAGGAGAGAGGCATGGAACAGGTCCTCCATCGAAGCCCCCAGAAGGAACCAGCCCTGCCAGCACCTGGATTTATGGAATCTGGAGGGCACTAAGACAGCCAGCTACCGCAAGAAGTCAGACCATCGATGTGATCCTGGCTTTAAATCCAAAAGTGTGTATTTTGAGACTGAAACTTCCTCTAATCTTTGCCTTTAGAATCTCGCAATGGCCATTCCTCAGCTCAGTATGGAACAGCTACCATTTGCCAGGACAAAACTTTCTGAGACAAAGGGACAAAAATTTATGCCTTGACAGATCATTCATTCTAGAGAATATCAGTTCAATAATTTGGTACTTGGACTCCTTTCAAATTGCCCATGTTATAATGGTCTTGTCTATCCAGCAGAAGAAAAATAAGATGAACAGTTCTGGGGTGGGAAGTTGCATTTACTCAATGAAGAAATACAACAAGAGAAACACAGGGAGTGGGTCATCCTTCAGATCTCATTCTTTAAATGAGGGTCCCAGAACAGCTCCCCCAACACTCAGTGAAACCACCTCAACGCTCCTCCACCATTTCCCTTTCACAGTAGATGTTTTCCTTTCCTTTTCTGATCTGGGAGCTCCTTTTTTATCAGCTGCAATCAAACTGCTCTATCTTAGCCCACCACAGACAGAGGTTGAGGGCAGACCCAAGTAATTTTTTAGATTATTAATAACATGGAGATAGTATTTAATTAAGCATTATTACCTTGTGAAACTTTACTACATATACCGGGGTTTCTTCCAGCATATATATCAAAACTGACCAAAAAACAAGGCATCTGAATCTTTTCAAAAACCTTCCAGGATATGTATGCCTCCGGAATCCGTAAAACACAACACTGACAAATTAAAACTAGCGCTCGGAATCATTCTGTGTGCAGAGCAAACACCACATTGCTCAGCTGCCTGGGATAAACTGTGCTGGACCATCTCACAGACGTGTCTCCTCGTCTGTATTTTTGCTGCTGAGTATGTCTCACATTGTGTAGTCTTTTCTCTAAGACATCAGATCTCTTAAGTCCAGTGTACGCCAATGTCACTTTGGGTGGACATGTGCTTATAAAAGATGAAAACTCTTCTTAGAGGTTGTGATTCAGCATTATTGAGGTAGGGTCCCAGTGTCTGCATTTAACCAGCTTCCAAGGAGATTCTGAGGCAGAGAACCTGCCCCCGGGTGTTATCCCCTGGCCCTGGCTCACTGCCTGGGTTACGTGCAACCTTTCCTTTTTAATTGATATCCCTCCTTTACTTGGCCCTACAGGTAAGCCTGAGACAGAAACTCCTATCTCGTGCCTGTCAGTGACAGTCGGTCACCTGAGTCCTAGCGTATATCTCCTAATCTGCTGGGCTTAGCCCTGTCACCTGGTCTGGTGGCTCCGGACTTCCTGGGAGGCATGAGACTGCCCTGGTCACCGACAGGACTGCGCAGTCGAGCACAGCTGTCAGTTTGAGCTGGATTAGAGGGCCACTCCTGGTGTTGGCATGAATCACCAGACACACTTCAACCATATTAAATTCAGGGTCAAGTATTAGGAATATCAATAACTTTATTTTACTGAGCATTAGCTACTACCCAGAGTCCCTCTGTATGGGTTTCCAGAAGCCCAGAGCTACTTCCATGAAGCTGGGAATCTGAACAGTGAGGTGAAGGGCAGGAGGCACACAGGTCACAGAAGCAGGATGAGCCCAGGGTCTAGCTCTGCTCTTTGCCTGCAATGGGATTTTGGAAATAGGCCCTGTCCTCCTCTGAACCATCCAGAGTACCCTTATTCTTTACAACTCAGGACACTCTTATAGGACTCTGAGGACAAGTCAATGAAAGAGTGGATGAGTGAGTAAAGGGCTACAGTCATTCAAAGAGTCAACAAGTGTTTATTAAATGCCTACTATGTGTAGGTTGGCCCAGGAGATACAATGGCAACAAAAGCAGACATGATATCATAGTCTATCAGGGCAGACAGACTTAAACTGAATAATCAAATGAGTAACTGTGAAACTGCAACAGTGATCATTGCTAAGAAGTAGACCTAGGTCCATGATCAAAGTCATGGACAGGTGGGCAGGGAGCTGTGAAGGGGCACCGGTGAGGCAGAGCTACTGGCAGAGCGAAGCGCTGCCTGGTTGGGAGAAGACAGCAGTGGCAGGACTGGCAAAAGGCAGCCCCGAGGCTGGAAGGGTGAGGCCGGAAGAGAACAGTTCAAGCCGACAGCTGGCGCTCAGGAGGCCGGGGGTGGGGGGCTATTCCGCTGTCTGGACCTTCATGTGTTGCACTTTGCCATCTAAGACATCCCTCGTCCTGGTCCCCCCGGATGTCTTTCCACCCTCAATCTACCAAAGCCCTTTCTGTTGTACACTCAGCAGCGTATGAGCCTCACTCTCACGACCTGCGCAAGGCGACCACACGGCACTGCAGTCAGAATGCAGGCTCTGGGCACCGCCTGTGTGACCTTGGATGGGACGTTGCAGCTCTCTCAGCACCGACTCCTCTTCTGCGAAATGAGGAAAGAACATGACTTGCCTCACAGACCAGCCTGATGAATTAGCACATGCCAAAGTTGTCAAACAGTACCCAGCACGTAGTGAGTGCGGAATAAATATTAGCTGTTAATATTACTAGTGTTCTAAACACTTTAAACGTAATTGCTCATTTACTGCTTGCAAAACCCTATGACAGTTACTATTATTATTGACACTTTATAGATAAGAGTTCTATAATTCATTTAAAAATGTATTAAGTACTGTGCTAGGATCTAGGGTGGACAACGAGCAAAAGAAACACAGGCCCTGCTGTCAGATGTGGGGAGAATAGTTAGAACGCCACTGGGCTCCCAGTGGCCAAGTCGGGGACAATCTGAGTCTCCGTATAAATAGTGATAGTAACAATCAGAAGATGTTGAATGAAACAGGAATTCATGACTCCATATTGATATAAAAATGAATGCACAAATAAGTAAATGGGAAGATTCTTCGTTACGTTAGAATGCCAACGAATGAATGTCGAGGAAATGATGGAGTTTTTTAAAAATCACCAATTGGCAAATATCAATCATAGTAGTAACTGATTCAGACAAGAATTGTCAAAGGATGCTAAAACCACAGGGGAGCAGATGACAGCCAGGGGGTTGGGGTCGAGTTTAGGCAGTAGAGGGATTGAGCAAAAAGGAAAAAGGACTCATGGACATGGACAACAGTGTGGTGATTGCTGTGGGTGGGGGGTATAAGAGGATTAAATGGTAATGGAAAAAAAGTACAATAAAGATTAAATTTAGCCCTGGCTGGTGTGGCTCAGTGGATTGAGTGCTGGCCTGTGAACTGACAGGTCACCGGTTCAATTCCTGGTCAGGGCACAGGCCAAGGCGGGCTGGTCCCTGGTTGGGGCCATGTGAGGGGCGGCCAATCCATGTATGTCTCACACATTGATGTTTCTCATCCTCTTTATCCTTTCCTTCCCCTCTCTCTAAAAAAGAAATTTAAAAGATTTAATTTAAAAAAATAAGACTCCTTCAAAAAAAATTTGGTGAGAAATGGGTTATTTACATACTCTCAAAATACTTATTAATTCCAGGAGGAAAAATCACATCTTTATAGTAGAAAAAGCTGGCAACACCACTTTAACCAAGGGACTAAAATTACCACCGCCAGTGATGGGACAAACTGAGGCACGTGCTCCCGATATGATGCCCTGAGAAGGACACTGTAGCGCTTCTGCCCAAAATGCAAAGTGTGAATTTAATTGTGAAGAAACAGCAGGCAAACTCAAATTTAGGAACATTCTACAAAGTAACTAGCTTGTTCTCTTCGAAGACATTAAGACCGTGCAAGACAAAGGCAGACTGAGGGGCTGTTCTAGATTAGAAAGCTGCCATCTAAGTGCGATATGTGATGCTGGACAGGACACTGGACCAGAACGAAAAAAGAAATATATGTATATAAAGGACATTATTTATATATGTCCTTTATGGAAAAATATGAATGTCTATATGTTACATCATAGCATATTAATTTCCTGGATTTGATAACTGCACTGTGGATATGCAAGGCAGTGTTCTTGTTTTTTGGAAATACGCTCTAAGGATTACTGAGGAGTAAAGGGGTTTCAGATTTGCGAGTATCTCTCAGATGGCCCAGACGATAACAATAATGAGTAATGTGTGTGTGCATGTGTATATGGACAGATAGATAAATCGACAGATAAAAATGATACAGCAAATGGTGTAAAATGTAAACTCTTACAGGATCTGGGTTAAGCACATACAGAAGCTCTTTGTACTATTTTTGTGCTTTTTTTCCTAAATCTGAAATTGAAAATTACAAGCTAGCCAAAAAATCAAGAGGAACTCAGACCCTCCCCCCCTTGCCTGTTTGGAGGGGGAAGGGGAGGAGAGAGAGAGCTCTGATATCCGATCCCTATTGATCTGTAAACACACCCCCACCCCCATCCCTGTGGCTGTGTCTCTCTGTAGACAGAGCTGCTTCCGGCTGCTGGGAAAGGGTGCTGACAGTGAGAAACATTATTTCTGGCCCTTTTCCAGCGCAGGAGGAAACAGTGAAAGCTCTGTAAGGCTGAGGAGCTGGTCCCCGAGGACCCGCGCCAGGAAGTGGAGGTGTGGGCAGGAGATGGAGTTCTAGCAGGATCTGTGGGCTTGGCAAAGCTTGTTAGGGACCAGGGATTCACTGCCTTAGGGCTCTCTCCCAAGGCAAAGAACGGGGAAGGAGGGGCTGGGAGGCACTGGAAACAAGGGAAAGGGAAAACGAACACATACTACAGCCAAACACTGTTCTGGGTTACATACATTACCTCACTAATCCTCAAAGGGTTTTGAGATAACTTATACAATTTTTCCCATTTTATAGATGAGGATATAGAGGTTTGGAGGGGTAAGGACAGAGATTCTGTTTGGGGCAGCACAGTAAAGTAGATATGTTAGCTGACTTTTATGCTTAAAGCAACTTTAAAAGTTGCTAAAATAAGAATTTTTTAGAAAATAGTCAATGATCTGGCAAGAAAGTATGGAACACCCAGAAGCCCCAACGTAAGAGAAATCAGGAATCCAGAGAGGTGGGCAGGGTAGCGGGCTGACTTTCACCTTGAGGGGATTGCAAAATCATGCGAACCTTGACTTTTGTTCTCATGGGCGGAGGGAGGTGAGAACATAGGAGGAGCCGACCCCCAAAGCCTGTCCCACGGGGAAGATTAAGGGAAGACACAGCCTTGCACAAAGCTGGATCTCCAGTGCCCCTCCCCCACAGTCAGGTTACCTGGAAACTAGGAGCAAAACCCATCACTCACCATCCCCACTAAAACCTACAAAGAAATCTTAGCACTCAGTTGGGGGAAAGCATCTTCCCTGAGGATCCATACCCCCAAATGGGTTGTCAGTGGTTTTTGAATTCACATTCCTGGTTAAATTAAAACATCTCAGGCTGAAGTTTTAAAGTATTCCCTTAGCAATTTTGTTAGGAATGTAGAAGCAGGAAACAGCAAATTCCCTCTTTTTCTCCTGGATGTTCAAATAATGCAGACTCATTAATATAAGCCACAGACTCAAAAACACAGGAAGACCGCAGCAAAAGCAAAGATTTCACACAGAAGCCACAAAGTTAGTGAAGTGCACGAAGAATGGCTGATGGGGGCTGGGGAAGAGTGGAGGAGCGGAGCCAGCCCAGGAACAGTCTGTGTCAAAACTCCCCAGCAAAAACACTACATTTAGCTGAGAGCTCACACTACAAGTAGCATTTCTCCATCTTGGCATTACTGATGTTTTGGATACATGATCCTTTGTTGCAGGGGCTGATGCACTGTAGGATGTTTAGGAGCAGCCCTGGGTTCTATCCACTGGAAACCAGTAGCATGAAGCCCCATTCCAAACTGTAGCAACCGAAAACGTCACCAGACATTGCTACGTATCCTCCAAGGATAAAACTGCCCCAATTGAGAACCGCCAGCAATAAATGGTAAACTTAGGTAGGCTACAGTTCTGAGAAGCACTGAGTGGAGATGGAGAGGCCTCAGGTGGGTGGCGGGCAGTGGGGTGAGGCGATGAATGTGCAGAGGAAAGAGCGCAATAGTCCAGTGGTAGCACATCTCAGAAAGAGCCAGCTAAATTATACGATGGTGTAGTAATAGGTACTGCCTAATCAAGCAGGGAGCAAAGGGTTCCATATAATGCAATGAAAGTAAACACTACAGAAAAGAGAAAGAAGCCCCCATATATGAGAATTTTAATTGCTCTGGTGAGAACTTCCAGTGCAATGTTGAGTGACAGCGACAAAGTGGGCATCCCAAGCTTTGCTTCTGCTCCCGGCAAAGCCTGCAGCCTTTCAACACAGGGATGCTGTTCGCCCTGGGTTTTTCATCAATGTCCTTTATCATGTTGAAGGGGTTCCCTTTTACTCCAGTGGCAGAGTCTTATCATGAAAAAAGTGTAGGTCTTGTGGAACTACCCTTGCATTTCTGGGAAAAGTCTCAGTGGCTCCTGGTGTGTAATCCTGTTAGTGCTGCTGGATTCAGCTCCCTCATATTTTGAGGATTTTTGCATCTGTATTCCTCAGGGACATCAGTTCTCTTTTCTGGTGGTGTCTTTGGCTGGCTTTGGTATTGGGGTAATATCGGCCTTTACTGAATGAGTTAGGAAGTGTTCCCTCCTCTTTTAATTTTTTGGAAGATTTTGAGAAGTATTGGCATAAGTTCTTTAAATGTTTAGTAAAAGTCATCAGAGAAGCCATCTGGCACCAGGCTTTTCTCCACTGGGAGGTTTTTGATCACTGACTCAATCTTTTTACTTGTTATCGGCCCACATTTAATTAATTTATTAAAAATATTTTCAGATTAAGCCTCAAAACAAAATCCAACTCTTCACTGTGTGCAAGAGACATACCTAATACAAACTTGAGATCAAAAAACAAGCAAAGATTTACCAAGCAAATTAGTTTTTTAAAAACTAACGCTGATTAGCTGTCACGATTACGAACATCTGTGCAGCAGCTACCCCGGCAGCTCTGTTCCCCAGGAAAGTACGAGCGCACGAGCAGGGGAATCTCTCTCGTGGTGGATCTCAGGACAGAAACGCAAGCCCAGCAAGCCCAACGTACAAGGCCGGTTCCCCTGCTGCAGCGCAACCAGCTTTACACTGCAGTACCTGAAGGAGGAAACAACTCTCTTCCCTGTAACGGTCCAGGATGGTAAACACTTCTGCTCACTGCATAGTTCAGGATCCCAAGTTCCCTCCCGGTTGCAGCTTCATGCCCCCAAAGACCACATCATCATCATCATCTACTGGGAAGAAGCCCATGCACCGCCATGTCCAGGCCACCCCTGGCTGAGGAAAGGGGAACTGTGGAGCTGGCCCACCCCTACTCTCAGGTCTGGCTCCAAAAGAGGCCATGTTACCTGCACTCACAGTGTGGGGGAGAAAACTCGGCACTGGATAAACCCAATCCAAGGAGTGGGGTGGGCTGGGGCTAGTCTGGCTTCCTGCCTAGGAAAATGGATAGAACAGATCTTAGGGACTCACTACCAACCTATGCCACAGCCCACCTCTCTGGCCACTAAATACATGGGTGCGCTCATGAGGAGGACACACTCACCTCTCTCCATGCAGGGGGACAGGCACACCAAAGGCTATCCAGTTACCACACCATGATCTCTGAGTGATGCCCAGACCTCTCCACCTGGTTCAGATGCAGGTCCTGTGGCCACATGACTTGTAAACTAAAGGACAATTTGTCCCACCCACCGACCAGTAGACAATGGTGAAACAGGACCGCACAGCAGTCCCAGGCGGGCGGGGATGGTGAGGAACTCCCCCTGGCTGTGGAGGTTCTGGCTGCTTCCTCGGCAAGACCCTCCCTTATCTGAAGGACCCTCCAGACCGTCCTCATCTGAAGTGAGTGTCACAAAATAGCTTCCTTGGGGGATATTTGGGCACTGTTATGATTTCTTTGGAAAAACAGTTCCTTGAAAGATTCACTAGGGATCAAAGTCCATTTGCTTACAGTCATCTTGTGAACCAGTGCTATTTCCTCACAGAATTTCACACCTGTGTCAGGTCTGCACTTCTGCACTCTGGCCACACCTACCCCCCCCGCCCCCCCCACCCACACACGTGGGTGGCAGCGATTTGAGACTTAATGAAATAACAGGCTTAAGAGAGAAGCAATGCCCTCAGTCTGGTCCTTGCCTAGGGGGCTGGCTTCCTTGTCTGCATGCTTTGCCTGATGGACAGTCTTTGGGAAAGGCTCTGAGTGACAGCCATCTGATGTCCTGTGTTCGGGTGACAGAAGCAGACTTGTGAAGCCCCTGCCTGCCTGCACACCCGCGATTCCCTTTCACCCCTGCTTGAAGCCTGGCTAACATTTGCAGAGGTCATCTCTAATCTTCAAATATCACTATAACCAACAAAAAGCAGCCACTAGTCACTAACCTTTTAGCTCTTCCCAACTTCTCTTTGAGTTATAGCCTTAGAAGGCACAAGATGTGCCTTTCAGGCTGTAGAAGGAGGCGATGTCACCTATTACCTGGCCCAGAGTCCCCACACGTCCAGCCCACAGTAGGAGGGTTCCTGCTGCTGGCCCGCTGGGTTTCAGCCATGGCCGCACCTGGGTCTTGTTGGGGCAGAGAGGGCTGACACGTGGTGTGTGTATATCCCACCAGGCTTCTTTGGGGCCTGCGATGCTGTCCCTCTCAGTGCACAGGGTGGGCTCAGCAGCCCGGGTCCCTCACACAGAATACTCATTGATGGTCCAAAGCAGATTCCGTGTGCCCAACAGCTTCTTGGAGTTTGCACTCTACAGCAGACCGGAGCACAGCTAATTACAAAACCTCAGAACACATGTAACAGCCAATCAGATGGGTTTTATGAGGCATGGATCTAAGGGTAGCAACTTATAGGGTCTGGCCCCTCCCGGAATATCTCATGCATTCTGGAAAATGAGGGAAGAAGGAAGCTCTGTCAGAATCCTCCCAAGACGATCAGAGGGAAGGTCAGAGGCTACCTGAAGGCCAGCCGGCTGGTCCAGAAGGGGTGCAAGCTGGGCCATGGGCAATGACACACTGGCCAGGGTCCCAAGTCTGCAGGAGGGTGGCACTCAGGCGGTTATTTTGGGTTTGGAAGGAATGGTTCAGTACAGAACAGCCAGCCCAGAGTTTCTGGGACTCTCCCCAAGGCTGGAAACAAGGGGTGGGGTGAAGACTCGGAGAAGGCTCTGCCTTTTCCTGTGCCTCGACCTCCCCATCTGTACAGGAGGAGCTAGACGCCTGGTCTCTGCGAACACGGCCTCTCTGCACAGCCCCCGAGGCCAGGATCCTAAGGCTCTAAGGTCTCCCAGGTCTTTTATAAACTTCAGAACATAAAGGCAAGGAAAGCCATCAGGGAAAGAGAGGGGAAGTGATCTGTTCCAGTCCACACACAAGGTGGGAGCAGAACTGGGCTAGAACCTGGCACGTTCCGGTTCCTGCTAAGATCTCTTACAATACCACTTCTGTCCACCTTCCCCACTGCTGGGGCACATCTGGGATGGGAGCCCGGGGACCCCACTCCAGTCGTGAGAACACCTGCTCTGGGTCAGGTGGGTAGAGAATGTGTCCCCCGCTCTGCTGCAAGCGGGGAGAAAGGACTCTGGTAGGTAGGCTGCTATGAAGAGACCCAACAGGAATGCAGCGGGTTAAGGAAGATGGGATTCCATACCCCACAGCCAACCCCAAGCAGCTCAATGTCATCAGATCCCCAGGCACTGCCATCATGCTTAGTCGATGGTGGTCCACAGGTACGCCCTGGACCAGTCTTTGAGAAGAGCAAGAGCAACCTGCCACGGTGTCAAGGCCTCGGCCCAGCGTGCATGCTTGCTTGCTCATTCTTTCGCAGAGAGCTTCGGTGCATCGCCATGCTTGCCACAGAGGAGACTGAGAAATCGGCCTGACCCTGTGCCCAGGCAGATGCGGAAGACAGGTATCAGCGGACCATTCCCAGTCTCCGCTGTGGGCTCCTCGGCTGGCTGCCAGATACCTGAGTCACCCTCCTTCCCACAACAGAACACACTCTGCCCCTCTCCGAGAAGCTGGTCCCATACTCCATTTAGTTATACTTCCAGATCCAAGTGCAGGATATCTAGGGGAAAGGAAGTCCCCTCCAGAGCCACAGATGGTTTCCTCACGGCCCAGTGACATACAAACTGCAAGACAAGTCATTTGCCCCCCACCAGCACCACCACCCTGGCTGCATCCCTACATGATGCTGGACGGGGTGGGAAAAGTGCAATAATACCGCCACATGCAAGGGGAAGAAGGGACATACTCAGAAGTCCCTGGTGCACAGCAATAGGCCAGTTGTGCTGGCCTGAGGGGTATGGGCTTCCTCTGACAGAGGACCACGTGTGTTCCGTGGTGGGCTAACTCGACCAGCCTGGTTCTGGAAGGTTCTCCTTCCCCTATCACCTCTGTGACCACATCTGAAGCAGGTGTTCAAGGCCCAGCCTCGCTGGGGGCTGCCTCGGGCCTCAAACAACTGGATCACTGGCCAATGCCTACTTTCTTTGGCAGTGTCTGGTCTAGGTGCTTCTAGCTCGTTCCAGGTGCCAATAACCACACCCAAAATGTTTTCCCCGCAGAGTTCTGAAGCCTTTTTATTCTTTGTTTCCTCTTCTGGTCCAGCCTGTTCTCTTTAGCTTCGGCTACCTCAGGGGGAACCCTAAAGCAGTGAGTCCGAGGGGGAGGCCAACTCCCTCACTAACCTCGCCCCCAGCCGGCCAGCGCTGGGTTCTGTGCTGGGCTTCCCGGGGGGACGGCGAGGGAGGCTCTGACCCTCCACCGCTAATCTCCTTCTGTGTAGCTTACAAAGCGGGTGGCTTTCACGTCTGTGAGGCCCCACATTTCTAGATCCTCTCTACTCCTTTCTACCTTTCCTGTCTTTCTTGTAACAATTTGCTAAAAGCCAATCAGTGTACATGGCAGCTACAAAGGGCAGCTGCCGTGTACACTAATATTCAGCTCTTTCTGGCCACTTTTCCTAGAGCTATGAGCTCGGTCAGCCTGTGAGCAGCCTTTCCAAAGTGTCATAAAGATGGTTTCAACAAATTCTTTTCCAGGGTGTAACGAAGACCTCCAACTCCCCAGCCTGCAGTCTCTGTACCCTCCTGACGTGAAGCGAAGCCATTAGGTCAACGACTCGTACTGTAGGGGTTTTTTAGGATGCACCCCACTGCCAGCAGTAATTTTTATTTATTTACAGCAACAAAAGACTGCTATAATAAAGACATCCAGTAACGATTTTGTAGCTTGAAGAAGATAGAAGTGGGTTTCCCTCACATGTCAAAACTATCCCTGGGGCTCATTTCAGATCGGCAGGCTGTTCAGTTCCACAAGGTCGTTCAGGAGCCTGGGGTCCTTCCATCTGGTTTCTCTGCCATTGCCTAAGCCGGTGGCCTTGTCAGCTTGATCACCACTGGGCTGCGGCACATCCCTGCCCGCACTTGCGGGAAGGGGAAATAGAGCGTGTGGGTAGGGGAGGCTGCACATTAAGGATGAGGCCTGGGAGAACATGCTCTTCTTCCCAACGTACACCACTGGCGGAAATGTAACCATGTCGATAGAGCGAGGTACGATGGCGTCTGGGGAAAACCAATGCCAGTGAGCAAGTAGCAGTCGCTACCTGAATGGGCAGGTGGTCGCTACAAGTCATATGGCCTCGAGCGTAGGCCTAGAGGATAGCTGTCCACTCGGGGGACCCATGCCCTCGCCCCACACACAGGCTGTGACATGCTAGTTCCCCATCCAGAGCACAGACCAGAAGACCAGCAGGACACATATCTGTCTGGTAGCTTTGCTATGCCCCCACGGTCCTCTCTAAGACAATGCCCGCTGTCCTTTCCCTGTGCCAGTGGGGGCCTGAGGGAGCCTGCTGGGAGACAGAGAGTGTGCCAGCCAGCGTACTCCAAGAAGCAGATGCCACGATGGATTAAGTGTGCCGGGATTACACCTGGAGACACGCCTGTGTGAACTGAAACAGAGAGGGAGCCCGCAGGCTGCAAGGCCAGAGACTCTGACAGGAGAGAGGGAGACGTGTCCACAGACTGCCCTGCAGTCTAAAGAAGCTTCAGCGGAACCATCGGGAAATCCTTGAGCCAAAGTCCCCGAACAAAGAAATCTCGTATCTCCCAGGACAGTTTGACCTTAGTTTCCCAGCCCTGCTTAGTCAAGGCAGGGAGAGGCCCATGGAGGCGGGGTATGGGATGGATTTCTAAGCTAGAGCCGCTATGTGCCGGTCAGTTACCCTGCCCCCCCCTCCCTCAACAGAAGGTCTTTCAAGACCCATTCTCAGGGCTGCCATAGGGGTTACAGTGAGAGGCTGGAGTTCATATCCGAGAAAGAACACAGGCTTTGAAAAAAAAAATACTGATTGCAACCCAGCTCACCATTGACTAGCTGTGTGGTGTTGGGCAAGAAACTTAACCCCTCTGATCCCCAGTTTTCTCATCTGTAAAACACCTGGGAAAGGTTATCAAGATGAAAGTAGAATACTCACAAGAGATACTCATTGGTGGTCTTTTTTCCCCTTCCCATTTTGCCAAAGCCCAGTGGACCTAGAGTCCCCCCAAATGGGCTCCCTGAGGGAGGAAGCTCAAGCCCACAGCCGACCCCATTTCCTTGAATCACAGACTGCCCTCCTCTCTCCACCCCACACCAAATGGGCCCAGAACTGGCACACAGTGGGCCTCCGAGGTCAAGCTGGCTTTCAAAATAGTCCAAGAAACAGCCTGATAAATATCTCCCCTTGGGTCAAAGAGAAACATTCAGAAGAGGCTGCCAGCCAAAGCTGGGATGGCCACTTGTTACCTCCTCTGGGATCCAGCTTATTTGGAAACTGGTCACCCAGGCTAGGACATGGGCTGAAGCCCAGGCAGGGAAGGGAAGGAAGGAGGCCATCTCCTTGGACAAGCCTGTAAATCTCAGGGGCTGTAAATCCAGACAGCTGGGCAGGCTCCTGCCCACCCCGGACACATGCCAGCTGTGCCGCTCCCAGAGAGGGCCACTCTGAGATTCTCTCTCCTGCAAAGCCCATTCTCCAGAGCACTTTCCATCTCGCCTCCCCTCCCTCCCACTCTCTACGGGCCCCCTTCTCTCTCTCTCTCCAAGGTAGCCCTTATTTCTGCCCATCTCTTGACATTTTCTGCCTCCTGACTCTCTGTGTTTCCCCATCTCTCCATGTCTCCATGTTTCTTTGCGTCCCTGAGGGCCTCAATCCTCCCCCATCCTTCTGGTTCTCATGCTCTCTTGCTCCCTCAGCCCATGCCTCTTCCTCTCTTTCCTCCTCTTCCACCATTTGGCCTCCCAGCGCAGCCCAGCCCAGCCACCTCCTTGGAGCTGTGTGCTGCATTGGAATGCCTTCAAGCCACAGGGAGGAGCTGAGCCCCAGCAGTTCCATAAGGACCTCAGAGGAGCCCCCTCCCGCTTCCACGCCTTCCTTTTCTGTGCAGAGCAGAGATGCTCAGAGCAGAAGGCACCCCAGACCAGCCTGCCACCTCTAATGCTGCTGCATCCAAACCTTCACTTCCCTTGCCCAGCCCCTGTCTTTCCATGCCACAGCCTCTTCCAAACTTCTTTCTATACCCAACCCTGAGAGCTAACTGCCAGCTAGAGGCAAAACAAAGAAACTGGGACAAATCAGACATCACTTTTATACCAAAGAGTGGGGGATTAGCTTGATTAAATGTGAAACATCTATTCAACAGAATAATGTAAAGACAAACCAGGAAGTAAGCACAACAGGCATCCACCTTCCTCACTGGCCCCTTGCTCATTTTAACCCAACACACACTTCAGAAGCACTGGCTTCGCGCCGGGCCCTGCCAGCGGCAAGCAGGGCCTGCAGGGATGGGGTGCAGTCCCACAGCCAGCCCCTGATATTGGCCAGGGTGACCCCGGGAGGCCCACAGACAGGGAAGGGGCCGAAGGTGGATGGGAGAAGGAGGTTCTCCAGCAGGAAGAAGGGGGCTGTGGTGCCCAGAGAGGAGACACCCACGCCAGGATCTCAGGCCCACAGCGTGTGACATACACCAGGAAGGTTGGGCACCGGCTCTTGAAGAGTAAAAACAGGAGCTACTGCTAAAGATGAAAGATAAGATGGGAGGGGAGCAGGTTGAGGGAAGAGAACCAAGTGAGGGAATTCAGAGTTTCTGCAACCTTCCTCCCACCTCCAGGCGCTCAGACCAGCCTGGCCGAGGCAGCTGCAGACGCTGGACTCAGAGCAGCACCACAGCTGCCTCACCGGTTGGAGGCATTTGCAAGTAAGGGCCTTCTGTCAGGGAGCAGGACAATGGAGCTGACTGTCACTGGGACTGCAATGACCAGTGTGCTCCCTGGAGCCAGGACTGCGCCAAAGACCCAGTCCCAGAGACCCTGTGCCTGTCCTCTCTCTGAGCCAGTGAGGACATTCTCTCAGGCCCTGTGTGTTTCTGTATTTTTTTTAAGACCTAATAGCTTTATTCAACAATCATGATTCTGGCAGCATCCGGTCTAGGAGATAGAAAGGTGCTCCTATTTTTGTTTCTTTGTTTCTTTCCTCTGCTCTCTAGTTTCCTGAAAGTGGGGAGGAGTGGGGCTACAAGAGGTGCGATATTAAGATGCAAGTCAGTTCAGATCCCCTGCTGGACTGAGCTGAGCACCAGCCCCCACCACCAGAGGGCACCGGAGCAGGGGAACAGGGTAACCTTGGGGGAGGAGTAGGAAAAGCACCCAAGCTCTCTGCGTCTCTTCTAACTTACTCAGCCCGGCATGGTGGGACAACTCTGAAGTAATCCTGGAGGGGTGGGATGATAGGGCCTCCAACTGGGGGTCACCACCAGCTGCCAAGTGACGCTGTTACACTCTAACCCTGAGGGTTTAGGGCGGAGACAGGGATGCCAGGCAGCGGCTGTGAAGCGCTGGAAAGACAGGCTCCTTGTGATACTAGGGGCATTGGAGGCAGAGCCAGGAGAGCTGTCTGCGATTCCTACATGACCTCTCCGGCGACTTTCCTTCCATGATTGCTAGGTTGCTTTCTCGTCTGTACACAAAAAGGGCGGGGAGACTCGGTGGTACCCAAGCCCCCTCAGGCTCTGACCTATGACATGCCCCACCCTCCTCGCAGACCCCTGAAGACTGCAAGGTGAAGGGCTGCACAGAGGTACCAAAGAACTGAAAACAACCGCTGTTTGCTCCTGTGGCGCAGGGTCCGTAGCACTCCCTGAATCAGCACACGACACGGAGGGCACAAACTCTCGCCCAGCTCGGGCGGGCTTCTAGGCCCCCTCGGGTCCCACTACCCAACTATCCCCACCTGAGTCTCCCACTGCTGGCTCAGGCATCGCCCCACCCAGGAAAGGGTACGGAGTGAATACGGTCTTCTGCAGTGGGTAGGGGGCTATGACTCTGACCCCAGCCTCCCTGAGAGGTCAAATGCACCCGAGATGGACTCTCTCCATCCTCACAGTGCCGGCCTTCGGCTCACCAGCGGCTTCAACTCCATCCCGGATGCTGGTGATGGGGCACAGACCAGGGAGGCAGGGGCACTCTGGCTGGGTGTAGATCCACCTGGGGAGGCAGGCAATGGGCTCGGGCACCCGGGACGCGACCTCATTCCAGTGACTGAGCGCGTGGAATTACCTCTACTTGGGGATCCCTGTACTCCCATTCCAGCCACATCCTTCCCCACCTCCCCCGGTCTGGCGAGCCTGGGCCCCGAAGGTTCAAGAAGTCAAGAGCCTGGAGAAATGCACTGTGCAAATATACTGACTTTATTCGTCTCCGTTCAGGAGCCTCACAGACATATTCAGGTAAAAAGATCGTTAAATAAACGCCGTCAGCCATCGCAATGCAAAAATAAATATCAATCCCCCAGCCACAGCAGCAGCGGCCGCTGCGCTGCGCCCCGAGTCCCGTCCGCCGCACCTAACAATTATAAAAGTGTTCAGCGAGAGTGTGTTGGGGTGAGTGTGAACGCTGTGTGCTGTGGGGCACGGTGGTGGAGCGGTGTGCAATACCGGAGTTGCAAACCCTGGGACAAGGGCGTGGAGCGGCTCTCCAGGAAGCCCGGCAACGTGGGCTACTCTGCGCGGGCGCATCACCCCGCACACACTCACAGCAGAGTTTGTACTGGGCAGAGTTAAAAAATAAACATTTACAAGGGCAAAGAAAGTGGCCCCCTTCCTGGCGTCCCCGGCCTCAGGGCGAGCGCAGCGCGGGGAGCACCGATAAGTTCGCAGCCTGGCGGGAGTCCAGGCGCATAAGGGGCAGCCGTCCGGGTCCTCGGGGGTCCCCGCGCGCTGGCCCTGCAAGGTTCACACGCCGAGGCGTGTGAGTCCTCGCTGCAGCGCGCCCCTCACAGGGCTGAGTCGGAGTCGCTGGAGTCCAGGCTGTTCCTCAGTTTGCAGCTGCTGAGCTGCTCCCTCTGCAGCGACAGGCTCTGCGTGCTGCGGCGCAGGCACTCCAGGCTCTGCAGGAACGACTTCTTGGCCTTCTCCTCCTCCATGGGAGACACCCCCTCCTCCTCCACCTCCTGGATCTCGTCGAAGGTCACCGGCTGCGTCTTGAAGCGGGACTGGCGTGGCCGCCGGAGCCGGCCCTTGCCCTTGGTCAGCTTGGCGGGCCGAACCGGCTGCGGGAACTCGTCGGCCAGGCACACGAAGTGCGGCATTACCGCTTGGTAGCTGGAGCAGATGCCCATCAGCTCGCCGGGCTTGGCGGCCGCCATGGCGCTGCCGGCGTCTTCGGGGCCGGGCGGCAGGGTGGCGGGGCTGTCCGGGGACGGCCGCTGCGCCGGGGCCCCCCGGGGGGCAGCAGCCTGGGGCTCGCCGGGTGGGGGATCCAAATCTGCTGTGGGGTGGCGGCGGCCCTGGCGGGCCTGGGTTGCTGCTCCTCGGGGTCGTGGACGGAAGGCCGGTCTGGGGGGCGCGGGGCTCCCGGGTCCCTACTCCGCGGTGATCCCAGGCGCTCGTCTCCGCTGCTTCCGCCGTCTGCCCCGCGGCGCCGGCCCGCTGCTTATATAGCCAGCTCCTACCCACACGGCTGAGAGCTCGGATGACAGCGAATGCCTTTTAAAGCGTGCGCGCCCCGCGCCCTTCCGCCTGACGTCGCCCTGCCACTCTGGGAAAGTAACGGCCCTTTTCCCTGCGCCGCCTGTCAGCCACCAACCCCCGCTCCGGAAGGCAGGCCCCGCCCGCGGGGGTTCGAGAGCACTCCAAGCCCCGGGAGCTCGGGGCTCAGTCAGGGCGGCTGGGGAGCAGGGGTCTTAAGATGTTACTGTCCATTTTGGGCTCCCCAAGTCTATAGGAACCGTGGTGGCCCGGGACACAGGTCCCCCTGCCCGTCCCTAATCTCAGATGCGCACACTCAAGGTGCTCTTTATTGTGCCTCGGGTTCAGTGGTGGTGGCAGCTCCTGGCTGTCCTTACAGCGGGGAGAGCCAGGGTACCCGGCTCCCAGAACTGAGTGAGGTGGTGGTGGTGGTGGTTGGGTTTGTTCTCTGCATCCTTGTTGTCAACCCCTCCCCCCCATACACACACAGAGACAAGCTCCAATACAAACACAACCGATGATTCCATTTTGGTTCTTCTCTTCCCTGTATGTCTTCTTCACGTTTGTCTCCTCTCTACCCCACCCCCTCATGTCCCTCGGGCACCATATTTATGCTCAGAGTGACACTTGGATGCGCCACTAACAACAGCAACAACAGCAACAATAACACCTACCATCTGGAGCGTTGAACTCTGAGATGGCCAGTGAGCTTTGAGTTACATCTATCATCCTATTTAATTTTCCTATCAGCCCTGAGAGGTACCCGGTATTCTCCAAATTTTACCTGCGAGGGAATGGAGGCATGGGGACGGTGCGGGACTGTTGGGCACCATGGGGCCAGCTCCAGAGTTCATACTCCACAGTCCCCTGCTCAGGGTTGACGCCCACCAGTGCTCCTGGGCTCCTAGGGGCAGGCCCCCTGCCGGGCATCCCAACTCCCAGGCAAAAACTGTGAGCACTGCCCTGGGTGCCGAGGGCCTGGGGTGCCACACAGAGCTATACCCCCTGCAGGCTCCCCGCTGTGGCCACTGGGAAAGGAGGGAATCAAGGGGACTTGGCTTCTATTCCTTCCATAGCCATTCAACGAAGATTCATTGAGAATTTCCTGTGTTCTAGCTCAGAAATGTCCCTGCCCTTGTGGAAGTTACATTCTGGGTGGGGGTAGAGGGGAGCACAGACAACAAACAGGAAACAAGGACGTGGGCTGTGGGCGAAGTGATGGGGTGTGTGGGGTGGGGGGGGTGGCCAGGACAGGTTTCTTAGTGTTCGTGACACTTCAGGTGACCCCTGAAGAACAGTAACCATACAGAGCATGTGCCGTGCTCTGAATTACTTTTCATGCATTAACTCATAACCGCTCTGTTCAATCCTCCCAGCCACCCTGGGTAACAGCCACTTTTGTGGCTTCATCGCCATTTACAGACAGAAGAAGGGGGCACAGAGAAGCTATTGTGAGCAACTTGCCCCAAGGTCACACAGCTAGTAACCAGGAGTGCTGAGATTCAAACCAGGCGTCTTGGCTCCTAACCCTCTTCTTATCCACCACACGGAATCCTTTTGCCCTGTGGGGGACGAAGAAGGATCCAGTGTGTGCCCAAGTGAGGGCAGGGTGGCAGAGGGAACCTACCCTAGTGCAAAGGCCCTAAGGCAGGAGTGAGCTTGGCTTATTCAGGGAAGTCAAGAAAGCCTGCATGGCCGAAGCAGGGGGAGCGAGGCCTTGCTGGCCCTGTTGAGGAGACAGCATTTTATTCTAAGGGCAATGGTAAGGCCCTGGCGTTTAGAGCAGGGGAGCTCTACAACCAGTTCACGTTTTTAAAAGCTCACTCTGGCTGCCCTGTGGAGAGCAGACTGGAAAGGGCCCCGGAGGAAAGCAGGAGTCTGCTGAGAAGATCCGTCACAGTTCCGTGACCCCACACACAAGACACTGAAAGCCCGGATCAGGGTAAAGACAATGGAGGTCAAGTTCGAGGTCCACCTGAAGATGGAAGTGGTAAAGAGTCCACTTTACCACTGTACCCATGGGAGTGGGTACAGCTCTGTGTGGCACCCCAGGCCCTCGGCACCCAGGGCGGTGCTCACAGTTTTTGCCTGGGAGTTGGGACGCTGGGCAGGGGGCCTGCCCCTAGGAGCCCAGGAGCACTGGTGGGCATCAACCCTGAGCAGGGGACTGTGGAGCATGGACTCAGGGTAAAGACAATGGAGGTCAAACTCAAGGTTCACCTGAAGATGGAAGTGGAAGGGTATGCTGATGGATTAGATTGGGGGTGGGTAGAATCAAGGCTGACTTTGCTATTCTGCTTTGGAAGTGTTAGACGGCAGTGCCATTGACTGAAGGCGAATGCTGTGGGGAGGGGAGAGCCGTTGTGGAGTCTGCAGGCAGTCCATCAAAACACACTGCCCGCCAGGGTGGGGCTTGAAATGCTCATATCAGAGCTAGAGTATGTGAGGGAAAAATTAATTTCTATGATCTGAAGGCCACTGTGTTTTAGGGTTCCTTTGAACAGTAGCGTAGAAATACAGTCGTGCACGACGTTTCTTCCTTGTGCAAACATCACAGAGTGCACCTATGCAAACCCAGATGGCGCAGCCCACTGCGTGCTCAGGCTGCGGCCCCTCGGCTACATGTCTGTGCAGCACATCACCGTCCAAAACAACATGAGGTCAAATCGATCGCAAGAGAAAATGGTGCAACCGAGAGACGTGGCAACCATGAGACGTACGAGGCTGCTGGTGGGACGACACAGCGCACTGCTTTACAGCGAACTTTTTTTGTGAAAGTATACCAAAATAATGATAAAAAGCATAGCGTACGAAGTAAATACATAAACCAGTAACATAGTCACTTCTTATCATCATCAAGTATTACGGACCGTCCTCGGGGTCTGTGCTACGCTTTTATGCCGCCGGCAGTGCCGTGGGTTTGTCCACACCAGCAGCACCACACACACACGAGGACTGTGTTGTGCTATGTCATTGCTGTGGCTACAACGTCACTAGGCCATAGGAATTTTTCAGCTCCATTATAATTTTATGGGACCACTGTTGTACACATGGTAGTTTGTGGACTGAAACGTTGTGTGGTACAGGACTGCCCTCTGGTTCAGAAATCGGTACCAGGGAGGGGAAGCGACCATGTGCGATAGCCCTAGTCTATGTGGTGTTGGCCTAAGTGGCGAGCAGTACGGAAACGCACACTGATGGGTGAAGGCTGGCGACACTGTGAGCAAGCATTTGTAAACATGTTACCTGTGCAAATTTGGAACCCAGAGCACACGCTCACTGAGCCTACAATTCTACAAAAATGACTGGAAGAGCCAAAACATTTGCATGTGTTGGCTGCTCAATGATGCTTCTAGTAAGATATCACAAGAAAGGGATTGGCTAGTGTGCAAGAAGAGATGGGCAGAAAAAAGAGAGTCCAGAAAACCGATGTCCACAAGGCTGGAAAACCAACTGTTTTTGTCCAAAGAGCAGGACATCAGGCTGTCATGGCTCAGAGCCTTTCTCCCAGCCCGTCTACTAGTCCAAACGCAAAGCCAAACAAACCAACCATAGTTAAGTGTGTTGTCTTGTCATTTACCCGAATATGCTTAAACTGCTCTAATTTCAGGTCTCTCTATGTTGACTTAGCATTGTCCTAACCAAGAGAAGGGTGTATATCCAAGTGGAGAGGTCAAGCAGGACACTAGAACTTGGGGGAGAGGTGATGGGTGGGGGTGGCAGTTCGGGAGTTGCAGGGGTGCAGCGCACCTGCCAGACAGCAAAGAGCTGGAACCAGCCAGTGCTGGGAGGAGGACTAGGACTCAGCCAAGGACTCAGCCCACCAAAGACTCAGAGAACCAATATCCAACAGGGGAGCAAGTCGTAATCCAAGAGAAGGATGTTTCTAGGAGGAGGGAGATGATTAGAAGGGGAGTGTAGAGATGAGTCCTAGTGTGGCTGTACCTGTGTGCACTGTGTGGCCTGGGACAAGCCACCCCTCTCTGCACCACAGAGGTTTCAGCTCCAATGCCACTTGGTCCGGGCAGCCTTCCCTGGCCATGCTATTTTAGGTTGCCCTCAGTCCCCCTGCCTCCCTTTCCTCCCCAGCACACTTACCACAATCTCAAGGGCCTTCTTATTACTTTGTTCCCATCCATGTGGTCTGGCTTCCCCACTGGACTGCCAGTATTAGGCTCTGCCTTTCCCAGGCAGCCAGGCCGGGGTGCCTGCCAGCAGGAGCTCATGGCTCCTGTGGAGTGTGCCACCCCCGCCCTGCTCCCTGACCCTGCTCCCACAGTTCCCGGTGCCACCAGAGCTTCCTTTCCAGCACATACAGCTCCTCTGGACCCCAAACTCCCAGGCTGGGGGCTGGGGTACCCTAGGCCACTCCTGTCACCTTCCCTGCCTAGACACCTGGTCCCACTGCTGACCCCTCCCACCCAGGATGTCTCATGGGCTGCCCCAGCACCAGGTAGCCTTTCACATGGTCTGTGCCCTCTGGAAGGAGTTAGCTGCGGGCAGCTGTCAGGTTAGGAGAACACAGACCCAGACTCTAACCCTGCTCTGCCGCAGGCCCGCTCTGCGGCTTTGGGCAGGCCATGCCGTCTGAGACTCAGTCTCTGCACCTCAGAGCATAAGGCACACCCCTGGGAGTCAGTGGTCGCTGCAAGGGGAGCCCCTAGCACAGTGCCTGGCACGTCTTCAGCATGAAATGTGCATTCCTTTTGTCGTCGTTGTCTCATACCCAGACCTATCCAGCACCCAACGTGGGTGAGAAGATGTCAGGGAAAGGTGCCAAGAAGCTCCTGCTGCAGAGGGCGTTTGGGGTTTGGGTGGCTTATCCTCCCTCTTCACTCACAATGTACGAGAGGAAGCCAGGCGGAGCGATGTCTCCAGGCATGGAGTTTCAGGGGATCCACTGTGGGGTGTTACTGCCAGTGCCCGAAGGTGGTGCTAGGGGGCTTTAGGGTATAGCAGCCTCTTTCAATAGACCCCCCACAACACACGCACCTACCTTGCCCCAAAGGCTGAAGGATCAAGTCCTTCCCCTGTGTAGGGTTCATGGGGCAAGGGAGCCTGCGAGAACCACATGTGTGAACAGGCATGGGCAGATCTGGGGGGGTGGGCTCTGTGGCCCACCCAGGCATCGGGCCTGGTTCCTGTTGACCTCTGGCCCTGATGAGTTCACAGGGGAAATGTGGGGTTTTCCAAGACTGGCTATGTGGCCTCTCTTGGCCATCCCGGGGTAGGGGGTGGCTATTAAGGGGGATGCAGGACAGTTCCTCTTCTCAGTAGGCCTGTATCCCTGAGACTACAGAGGGGGAACATAGAAATGTCACCTGCTGAACACCTACTATGTGCCTGGCACTGTACCAACGATGCATGGCACATGCTCACCTGAATCGCCCTCCCGGCATCCTTTGAGGCAGACCCTAGTATCATCCCTACTTTACACATGTGGACTTAGGGTGCTTTGTGGCTTACCAGGGTCACCTCAGGGCCAGGTGCTGAAGCTGGTGCTTGCGGGCAGGTCTGCCTGACTCTGAAATCAGAGCTCAGCACGTGCACCACCCATCTCGCTGTCCCTCGGAAGTGACGGGAACAGCACTGGACTGGACAGAAGTCAGACGCCCAGGCTCCATCACCCCCATACTCTGTGGCCTTGGACCAGTTGCTTCCCATTCCTTAGCCTCAGTTTCCCCATCTGTGAAGTAAAGAGGCTGGGCTCTGATTTACTGGGGGCCTCTCCAACTCCATCGTTCTAGAATCCTTAGGAGGATATGGGGATGAGGGGACCCATTCACAGGAATCAGACACTTCCTCTTGGGCCCGAGAGTGGCAAGCAGCCTGGGCTGAGGCTGCGGGGGAGGCTCGACTCCACGGAGGGGCCACCGGGGGAGCAGATGGGGCAGGAAGATGGCAGCAGACCAGGGAGGGGCTTGTGCCTCTCCTTCCTCCACCATTCCCACCCACACTTTGGCTTTTGGGCAGAGCCACGTTTTAAAAAAAGCAACTCCAGTGCTTCAGCTATTAGCAGGGCTTTGTTTCCAAGGGAGCCTGCGGTGCCCGGGCTGGGCCCAGTGGGAGCAGGGATGCCCTGTCCGTCCTGGCATGCAGATGGGCAGGGAGCCACAGAGGCAGCAGAGCCAGGTGGGAAGCATCAGCCAGGCAGTTCTGCTCACCAGCGCTCCCCTGCTTCCTGGGGGTTGGGGTGGCCGAGGGTGAGGGAACAAGAGGGTGAGGCCCCTTCCTGTGGCTGCTCTGCCACCCTGGCACAGACCTACTGCTGGCTAGACGCCTTGGTCAGCTGGCTGTCCCCTCGCACTGGCTCGGGAGTCTCTCCAGAGGGCAGCCCAGGCCTCCAAGTGCTGATAAGGTGGAGGCTGTTCTGATGTTGGGTTCCATGTCAACATGTACTTCAGGCTGGTGCTGCCCAGCCGCCTTGCGTGGGCACCTTCAGGTGTGTGGGGGGTGGGATCAGAATGTGAATGGGGCAGGAGAGCTGGGGAACGGTCAGCAACAGTGTCCACAGCGTGCAAGCGACGGGGCCTTTCCAGGGGTCCTGCCTCCTGGCCCAGGCTCACCTTCTGCTGAAGCCTGCTCCCTCCCTCAGCAGGCTCTCCACACAAAGCCAGTGACTTCAGCATCCTACCAACTGCTTCTGCCTCACTCAGAATTAGCACTTCGTCTGGTACGACTGTGAGCAAAAGTGTTTTGATAATTTTGCTGGAGGGTTGCCATGACAATCTCCAGCAAGCTCCAAGAGGGGGTGTCAGTGTGTGCACAAGAGGGAGAGAGACAGAGGAGGAGAGTCTGAGAGCCTCAGAGAGGGGGAGACAGAGGAAGGGAGAGGATCCAGGGAGAACCCCAGCGACAGCCCCGAATCAGACCTGCAGCCTTCGTTGGCCCCGCCCTGATGGCCCCATTCCTGCTGCGATGAGCTCACTGTCTAATCAGGGCCTCGCTGTAGTCCGTGTAACGGGACACCAGCTGCTGGCCAGCAGGGCTGGTCCCACTGGGGGAGGCACCCTGGCACCCTCCACTCCCAGGATGAGCCCCTGGGATACCAGGCTGCAGTGGCTGCAGGGAGACCTCCTAAGAATCACGCCCCTCCTGTGGGCCTGGCTATGCTGACGGGAATGATGGCAGCCCACTTCCCAGCCAAGGCCTGCTTCCTGGCACAGCTCTGGCAGCCCGGGGTCTGTGGCTCGGTCCTTCCTGCACGCTTTCTCACAGGCCCGAGGGCCCCTCTCCTGGGATACTGGTCCGAGAATCACTAAGGGTAAGTTTAAGAGCCTGCACGACCTGTGGCCCTAGAGCTTTGCAACATACTTGCCCCTCTGTGACTTCAGCAAAGCTGGAATATCTCTGCTGTCTGTTGAGATGAGGTCAGAAAGGCCCAGAGAGGGGAGGGAACTAGATCAAGGTCACATAGCAAGCAGCCAGGCAGGGGGCAGAGTAAGGATGGAACCCAGTCCTGGACTCTACCCCAGTCACTGTCCTCAGGGAGGGCGGGCTCTGTGGAAGGAGTCCATCTGGCACTGCCCCGCATAGATGGACAGGGGCCCAGAGACATGCCCCGGCCATAAAGCCAGAACCTGCAGCCTCGGATCCTGAGACGTTTCACTGCTGCTACAGAACCACGAGCCAGCTCCCTGTGTCTCATAAACAAGCCCCAGGGACTTACTTATGTCCCAATGTAAAGCATCAGCCTCTGCCTTAGAAGAAGAGGCTCCTGGTTATTGGCAGGGTAGAGCAGAGGGCAGCTGGAGCTGGCCAAGAACAGAAGGACAAGGTCAGAGGCTTGCCAAGTTCCAGGTTCAGAAGGCCGCCAACCTGTGCTACTGGAGCTGTGTGGCCTTGGGCAAGTCACTGTGGCTGTCAAAGCCCCAGTTTCCATAGCGATTGAAAGCTAGTGTGCACAGGAGCCTCGGAGAAATTGAGTTCCAAGTTCTCAGAAGCAGCAGCCCCTGAACATCAGTCCCTGATGACCGAGGAGCCCTCAAGCCTGTCTCTGGCTTGGTTCAGATCTACCTTTGAATTACATACCCCCACAATGGGGGAGGGGGAACCAAAAAGAAAGTGCTGTGGGCTCTGAAGACAGATGCAAAGATGACTTCCATGCAGCCTTGGTGACGGGAATTACCCAACATGAGAATAAACACACAGCACTGAAACCCCTGGTTCTGGTGTTTGCTAGAAGGTTCTTCTCACTACTCTGTGATCATGGAAGCTTTGTGCCTGCCCTGTCCTTCTCTCGGGGTGGTGGTTATAAGGACCAAACCAGATGATTTTTAAGAACATTCTGAAGCAAAACCCTATAGGAGGGTGAATTCTTAACTGGATTCTGAGAACTTAGAGTTAAAAGATGCCGTGTCATATAACACGTTCTGAGCCTTACCTCAAGACAGGGCATCCCATCAGCCTTGGGAATAGCCACTGGCCCATTTGGGGGCCCAGAGAGTCCCTTCTCCCCGAGACCTGCCTCTCTTCCTTCTCAGACGTGGCCTCAGGCTGCCTAGGAGACACCAGGGACCTGCTGTGCCCAAGTCTCTTTGCCCATTTTGGACATGTAGGCGGTGGGGTTATTCCCAGGGCCTCCGACTTAAGGCAGCCTCTCTGTGATGTTGCCTTGCCAGTCGATAACTGCCATTTCCCCAGCTGTTGCCTCACAGGGACAACAGCGAGATGGGATTTACGAGAATGAGTTTATTTGGAGCACCGATGTCACACCGGTCACTGGCACACGGCACTTGGTACCCATCATCAATCACACCCGTAAGTTTATCCTATGAGACAGGTGTTATCATCCAGCTTAGTCGAGGCAGTAGGCTCGGAGATGTTAGGGGACTTTCCCAACGCCACACGTCCAGGCAGAGATGGAACTGGGATTTGATCCCAGGCCCATCAGTCACCAAAGCTCTTCCCATCCATCAGCAGCTCCCACAATGGTGACCCCTGGAGCTGCCCAGGGAAAGGTTCAGTGGGAGGATGGACAGGGCACAGAGTCTGGACTTCTAACTGGGAGCCAAATAGGCTCCCACTTCCCAGCTTTTCCAGACAAAAGACTGGAGTCCCGGCCCACACAATAGTCAGGGTGTGGTGGGACAGGGGAGTGTGGATGACGGCCAAACCCGTGCCTCTTCCTGAGGTGGTGGCAGAAGACGCCCCAGCCTCTAGCTGCAGCGGGCATTCCCCAGACAGGGGCTGGGCCAGGGCCTCACACCTGGAGCTGACCTGGGGCAGGAGCAGCGTGCTCCAGCAGCCCAACCACACCTGCAGCCAGGAGTCCCCAGCCTCTGGGATTGGAGACCACCACTTGCAGATACAAAACACAAGACCACGGAGGCTCGGCTGATGGGGGTCGAGAGGCCAGAGGAAATGGAGCAGAACTGCTGGCTGCCAGAGCACGAAGGAAGCTTCCACATGAGCTGGGGCAGTTTTCAGACTAAGGGGTGTGGTTTGTTAGTGGGCCGTTCAATAGGTTAGGGGACCATGACTGGCATTTTTAAATGATGTACAATAAAACCAAAAATATCAGAGCAAACGCAGGGGATAAAGTATTGTTTCATGGAGCTTTAGTTTTAGTTAAATGTACGTATGCAAACTTTTTTCTCTTTTCTTTATTTTTTTACTCTGGGTTGTGGTCAATAAAGCTACAAAACACATTAAGTTGGTTGGACCCCTGCATTTCGAAGATGGAAAAACTGGGGCCAAGGTCAGGGAAAGGCTTTGCTCAGAGGCCACAGGCAGGGTGAGAACCCAGACAGTTCTCTGATGCTGGGACCTGACCTGCCTCAGCACCCCAGGCTGCCTCCGGAGACCCGATTTCTTACTCATCTTTTCATCTCAGCAGCCATCAGCCTTGCCCTCTTATTTGCTGTGCCCAGGCTAGAGCAGGAAGAGCCCAGCGCTTCATGGGGCAGGATGGGGGTGGGGAGATAGGGGTGCGGAGAAAACATTCTCAGGTCCTCCTTCCTCTCGGTTCTTCCTCCCCTGGCTCTTTCCTGCCTCCTTTCCATGCCCCCAGCCTTCTGTGGGAACACTGCATAATCAGTCCCTTCTACACTCCCTCCCGTCTACCTCCTCAACAGCCCTGTGCAGCCACCGCCTGCCAGTCTCCCTTGGCCCAGCTGGGCCCTCTCCTTGCCAAAGGCCTTGTCCTAGACCCGCTGACACACAAGTCACTCCATCTCCACTGCAGCGAGATCTGCCCAAAGCCCCTGGTGAGCACCCCCTGGCCCCCAGGTGGGAGGCCTTTCTTCACAACTACGCACTGTTTGATAATAACAGCTCCAGTACTAAGACAGACGGACACAGTCACACTCAATTCTTACAACAACTCTGTTTTTTTCTCAGGCTGAGAGATTTGCCAAAGGCCTCACAGCAGTGAGTGGAGGAGCCCGCGCTAGAGCCGGGCCTGTACGGCACCAACATTCACACCTCGGCCCCACTCGGCCTGGCTGACCCCTGGCAGCCTTTCCGCCAAGCATCCGGGTTGGGGGGTGGGGGACAACAGTACGGGGACGGGCAGTTATCTCCCACTTTAAGTTGCAGTAAGGAAAGGAACACTCCCACCCCAGGAGGGAAGAATGTAGCAAGGACAGCACCCACCCTTCTCCCAACCCTCCCCGCTCTTCCTGGGAGAGGAGGGCTGACTTCTCTGATGACGACTGGGAGAAGCAACTGGTTGGTGGGACCCCTCTCCCGCCCACTTTCAGATCTGCCCTCCTGCAGACAGTGTGGTAGCTGCTCAGCTCCCGAGTCCCCCACCTGGGAGGGGGACACCTGGGAAGGGCCGTTGTCCACCTGCTGGAGTGGGCCCAGGCGCCGCCTCCCCTGCTCCCCACTGGCAGGCTCGGTGGGTTGCGGTGATGCTCCCAGCAGCCGGCAGGGGTGGGCTGCCACGCCGTTTCCTTGAACAGGGTGTCCCACAGCCTGCCTGTGGTGAGCGAGGATCAAGAAGTCCGACTGTGGTCGTGGATATGAGCCAAGGTCCCTCGTCCACATTTGCCAGTAATAACACTGATATTTTGACCTCGCAGCTGAGTCCGGTGTTTGTTTTCTTTTGCTTCAGCACTTGTGGGAAGCAGGGGTGTCACCAGCACCAGGAAACCCAGGCCACGTGCACAGGTATCTCTGCTTGGACTCCTGTCGTGATCCCCACAGGTCTTCTCGCCTCCACTCCCATCCACTCACTCCCTCCTAATAAGTGAATTTTCCTAAAAGCTGCCCTCTGGGCTTTCAGTGGGCCCTCCCACCAGAGCCCTCTGCCTGAGATGTCTCCAGCGCCTGACCTGGGCCCAACTTCCTCTCTCACTGTCTCTCCTCCAGCTCAACACTCCTATGCAAATCCTGGATACAAGCCACCTAGGGCCCCTACTGTTCATAAGCCTTCGTGATGTCACTGTGCAAGGTCCTCCTCCCCATTCTCCAAGTGCCTCCTCCACCATGCAGCCTTCCCTGACAACCCACCCTAAATTTCATCTCATGTTCCTCCAACTCCTGTAGCATTCATTGTCTGGACCCCTCATTTCTCATTTACTTTGTCATTGAGGTTTTTCAAATGTGCATCCTGTTTTCTTAACAAATGACACAAAATATAATGACAACGTTAATGCTGGCTGAATGCTTGCTTACTCTGTGCAGGGCGTGGGAGGGGCAGCCTCTCCTTCAAGGAGAGGAGCTTTGCAGAACACTGAGTGCGGGGACTGCCGCACTACGGGTGCTCAAAGCACAGCGTGAGGTTTTCACATGCGCTCAAACACTTGGTAGGAGAAAAAGTTGGCACAACCTTACTGGAAAGCCATTTACATTACAAATTCAAGGCCTTAAATAATATGTGTAGCATTCTGAATCTGGGCCAGGACCCCACTTTTAGAAACATGCTCTAGGAAACAATAATAGGCATGCACAGAGGGTTAGGTACAGGATGGCTGCAGAGGTGGAGGGGCTGTGGTTCTGTTTGTCCTGCTGGAAAACAGGGAGACAGGCAGCGAGCGCCTAGTCCACGGACTGCTGTAACAAACCATGAGTTAATACATATAAAGCACTTAACGCAGTGCCTGGCACCACATACAGACTCTATAAAAAAGTTACTTCTTTTTTAAAAAAGGCATTTATTTATTTATTTTAGAGAGGGAAAGGGAGGGAGAAAGAGAGGAGAGAAACATCAGTGCTGAGAAACATTGGTCAGTTGCCCCCTGCACGTGCCCCACCCTGGGACCAATCCCAAAACCCAGGCCTGCGCCCTGAATGGACCAATTGAACTGGCGACCTCTTGCTTTGCGGGATGACACCCAACGGACTGGGCCATGATGGCAGGGCTGTTACTTCTTTTCACTGTTTAGATTGAGGACTGAATGAGGCCAAATCCTGGGCTCTTAGCTACAACACCACCCTGCCTCTCGCCACCCACTCTCGTGATTTCCAAAACCAACAGAATGGTCACTAGTAACAAAAACAACACCAACATCAACAGTGATGGAAAAAGCCAACACAAGGGGACCCAGCTGGTTACATAACGACACACGCAGCACACCCAGCCACTCCAAACCGTGTTCTGGCACAGCAGTTGATGTCACGCACCAATGTACAAAGTGCGCAGAAAAAGGCCACAAGAGGACGACCGCAGTGTGAAGTTACTTTCTTTCAAGTAGACAGATGATTAGAAAGAAATGCCCTGCAAAAGGTAAAGACTCATCATCTCTGGGTTGTAAAGTTACAAATGACTTTGTTTTCTTTTTATCTTTCTTTTTAACTTCTTGCGAAGGACACACAACTAACTCCTTTTGTGGCTAGGAATAAAAACAAATCTTGAGAAAGAAAAATAAAAGCCACACCCGTTTACTTCCACCTGTAAACTCAGGCATCGTGTCTTCCTTTCAAACACCCCCTACTGCATCTAACACACCATCTGTGGACACAAAAGCCCTGGTCTCGAACAGAACTCCAGCCTGGCAATCTTGTTTAATCTTCCAGGCCAAGGCGTTCTGTACAGAATTTCAAAATGGCCTGCAAGGACAAGAAAACAATGTGACCAGCGGGATGCATCTCGGCCTGGTTGGTGACCCGCTTGCCCAGAGACATCAGGAACTGACCCAGGCGGGAGAGGAGGCAGCATCAGGCCAGCGTGGTGCATTAGGAGACCAATTACCTGGGGAGCATGTGGCAGGGCTGCCGAGAGAGAGCTGAGCCTCGATGTGAGGCCACTTTGGCATCTGGGAGCTCTCTTCCGCTTGTTTTAGAGACCTTCCCAGGAGACGCTTAAGTGCAGCTGGATCTTAATATGATCAGCCTTATTCGGGAACAATTTTCATTTTGCCCAAAGCCTCTGGGCCTACAATTGCTAAAAACCACAGAGATACGGGCACTAGGGGAGCCTGCCAAGGGGAAGGGCAGGGTCACAGGGCCATCAGTCAGCCATCGAGGGAGCACCCACCCAGCATGAGCATTAGGGTTGGGGGTAGCAGGGAACATGGAATGTCCTATTTAAAACAACTATATTACTAAGCATATCACCGCCAGGCTCATTATAGTCATGCTCTCAACCCTCACAAGACCTTGGAGAGGTGGCTGCTTCTGTGTCCACTTCACAGCTGAGAAGACTGAGGCTTGGGGGATGACTGACTGGTCCAGGTGGCTCAGCGAGGAAGGGTGGAGTTGGAGTGGAGCCCAGGTCTGCCTGACTCAAGCTGAGGCTCTCTCCACACAGCCTCTGGCAGTAATTCTAACAGACTCGGAAACTGGGCAGGGATGGGGGGTGTCATAGTTGCTCCCTAATTTCACCCGTGCAGGCAGCACTGTGACTCTAAGAGAGGCCTGTCCCTCCACCCCGACCCCTGGGGCAAAGGTAAATCTGGGCCAGGCTTGCATGAAGCTGTCCGAGTCGCCCCGCTAACCCCCCTCATCTGACGGTGCAGAGCCCAGCCTGCACTGTTTGGGCAGGAGGCTGCCGCCTCAGGCTGCAGCAGGGGTCTCTGCCGCACATCAAGCTGGCGGGAAGACTGTTGATACCACTCCGTGGAGGGTGGTCCCAGTGGGCACTGTGACCTTCCAGGGCCGTCTGTGCCCATGCCCTCTCTGGTCACCAGGTTCTGCTTTTAGGTGGGGACCCCAGAGGAGGTCACAGAACCTCAGCAGGGTGGGAAGCACACGGGGCTAGCACCTGATCTGGGTCTTCACGCCCTAGGTGGCCCCCAGGTGAGGCCTTAACTCTCCAGCCTCAGCTTTCTCATCTGTCCAATGGGGGGTGGGTAGTCCCTAACTTACACCCTGATGGGACTTTGGGGCGACAAAGGGCAAGGCATGTCCTCTTTGGCCCACCCCTCCCATCACAGGGAAACCTGGGGGAGGGGGAGGCCCTGGGAGGTGAGCTATGCATTCAGACACCACCTGATTTTCACCTCCAGGTGGCTGTCTTCCTTTCTCCTTCATTCTGGGGAATAGAAGCTGAAGCCTAAAGTGTGTGTGTGTGTGGTGGAGGGAAGGGGGTGGAGATGTTGGGAAGAAATGGGTGGCTAATCCCTTGATACATTTTCAGAGGAAACATTCCAGAAAATTTAATCAACCAGGGCACGAGGAGGACACTGCCCTGGGGCTCTCCTCCTCTCCCTGACTCTCCTGCCTGGGTGGTCCCTGCAGCCTGAATACCCCTGGGCCAGAGTTTGGGAAGCCCCCTGTGACATCCTTCATCCACCATCCCACCAAGATTCTTTAGGAAGGGAGGATACAGCCCCCACCAGAGTCGCTTTTGGGGGTGTGTGGATTCCCTTCTTAGATGGTCTTACCCATGACAACTCTCCAAGCACTGATAAGGAGGGCAGCGGCTCGGACTCAGCCATCGGAGGGCCCACGGAGAGGCCTGGGGAGCGCCTCCCTGTTTCAGCCTCTTGGGAGGACAAGACAGGCAGCACTGCTGTCTCCACCACTAACTGCAGCAGGAAAGGTTGGGCCAGATCCAGTGGTGAGGCATCTGGATCGTCACAGGCTCTGCGTGGCAGGTGCTTGTCTCCATGTGCTCACCCACGCTCTTCCTGTAGGAGGCGGATAACTGCAATCCACTCACATGGCCCTCGGCCCTCTAGAGCCGGTGCCAGCCCACCCCTTCCTCCAGCCTTTTTCCCCGTGGAGAGAAGCTTCCAGGCTCCCAGGCAAGGACTGGAGTCTCTACCATTGCTTCCCAGCAAAGGAGCCAAGAAAACACAGTCCTTCCAGCCCCAAAGGACCCTGGCTCCTGCTGCCCCCGCTGCCTGGGGCCAGGGCTGGAGGAGGCCCAGAGACCACCCATGGACTGCCTGCTGACAAGTAACCGCAGGCGCAGGGCTCTCCCAGCCCTCCCGGAGCACCTGATCTCAGGATCTGACCAATCCTCTAAGACCCTCAGCATCATCGTCTGTTAAAAACACAACACAACATAACCCTGACCCTCACAGGGCTGCCTTTAGGAACAGATCAGATTACAGATGTGACAGGTCCAAACAGTAAACCCTACGCTCCTTCCTGGTTTTCACCTTTCCTTCCCTGTCAGAAACTTAGACCTTGCATCCAGAGTTAAAAGCTAGCTGGGCCAGAGGCTGGGATCCTGCCTGAGTAGGCCCACCCTCCTGGAGAACACATGAGAATAGGGACTTTCCCTGGAGTCCAGGGAGAGTGATGTCACACTACCATGGGTGGGGGGGTGAGAGCACAGAAATAAGTATAATGACAATGCTGTCACACATACTTTGGTCAGCTCCCAGTTTGCTCATTTGATAAAATAATCTGTTAGGCAATGCTGGCTGCAAAGGTACTGCCTAATTTATGTGGTTTTCCTACACTGCTCTTAGGTGCAAGCCCCCGTGCCCAGCTTTAACACTGAAAAGCAGCCCAGCCCAGCGTCTGTAACTCGGCACAGCAGTGAAAGGCACCAGCCGGAAGAGCACCATCAGCCTGTGTGCCACCCTAATAAACAAACGCCACATCACTTCCCTGTTGAGCCCCAGACACAGAAGCATCTGATCTGAGATTGGATTCCAGCAGCACAAAACTGACAGGGGCCTCGTGTGGGGGCTCCTTCTGGAGAGAAAAGGGGGTAGAGGGAAGAGGACCACTGCAGACTGGGGGTCCCTCTGAGCAGAGCATGTGGGTGGAACCACATGTAAGTAGACTTAAACAAACAGAATGCATCACTATGGAAACATTTGGCTTTTTCAAAGGCATTGTTAAGAAAAATTATCAAGAATTCAGATTCAACACTACAAGTGTTTATGACCAGAAAAGGCAAAGTGGGTCTCAGATACTCTGCCTCCAAGTAAAAGCTGCCAGAACTCAAGGAAGGAACACGCTCACAGTGCAGGGGCCCTTGTATGTCAGGGCTTGCTCTGAGCCCTCCCACCGGGGCATTCTGCCCATCACGGCACCCACTTAACTCTTGGGGTTGCCACGACACAATTCAAGAGAAGGTGCCACTCATGGACCAGTTCCAGGCAGACCTGCCATGCACTAGGGCAGGGTCACTTCAGCCAGGGAGGCAGCAGGGAGCGAGTGCCACCAGGAAACGACAGGTTTGTGAGCTGTGACCCAAACTTGCCAGGAACCACCTATGCCGCCTGAGTGTGTAGTCCAGCCAACAGCACGGGCCCTGATCTCCTTACGGGGACGCAATCTGGCGCTAGGTGCGACTGCTCTGACCTGAGCCACTCTCTCGGGCTGTCTGCTGACTGGTGCTGGGAAGTGTTGTGGAGAAGCCCGATGCTAAGTGTGGACACCATTCAGTCCCCAAATGTACTCACAGGTAAGAACGAAGGGAGGAAGAGACCACTTATCCACCTCTGAAAGATTCTTAGATGTGGTCAGGAAGCACTCTTGAGTCACTTGCCAGGAAGGTTGGGTAAGAACTTGTCTAACTTGCCAGAAACTGTATACTGTCCCTGCCGTACCCTGCCCACCCCCCGCCCCACCCATGTGAGCTTCTCAGGTAAAACCACTAATTTGGCAGCACTGTTTCTGACTAAGGGATGCTAAATGGAATAGGAGAGAGGAGGTAAGATGCCTGCACTGATGCACAGTGAAGCCGGGGAACAGACACGGCGGCTGGGTAGTCAGCTCTGCCGGCAGGCGCTGGGTGCGTAGCAGGCTCACCAACTCTGCAAGAGCAAGCAAGCCCTGAGGCTCAGCGTCCCAGGGAGGCTGAGCAGACTACTCTGCCTAGATTCACCATGGCAGAGGCAAAAAGCAGTTTTAGGTTTAGCCTGTCGTTTGAATTCTGGCATTTTATAAGTTCTGTCAAATTTCTGAAGCACTTGGAGACTCAGTTGCCTGGTCTCTACAATGGAAACGGCATCTTTCTTGCAGGACTATGGAGAAGATTAGGGACTAGGTATAAAAAGCTCCTAGGACACCATGTGGCAGGTTATTAAAGCTCAAAAAAAGGGCAGCCAAAAAACAAAACATTTTTTCCTCAAGCTACAGCCATTGTATTTGCCTCCTCTGCTTTACGGATCATGGTGGTGAAAACAGCTTCACCATCATTCCCAGCTGAGATCGACCGCGGATGAGACCCAGCAGTGGGTTGGTCCCACAGCCCCTGAGCGCGGCTGCCCTTCGCCGGGCCCTGCAATTCCTGTCTAGTCCTAAACCCCATACCATTACTCTGGCCACTATCTACTTCACTTTTCAGAAGGGACGTTATTTTAGTGGTGGGAAAATGGCAGTTCTAGCACTTCACAGCAAGAAACAAAACCCAAGACTGCTCTCTCAGATGAAGAAACCCAGGTGGCGACCCAAGCTGCCTGCTGTCAAGTAGGAATTTGCTTCCCTGACAGACATGGCCCTGCTGAGTGAAGAGATCCAATCTGCAGCTGACGCAGGGGAGGTCAGGACCCTGCATTAGGAGGGCTGCCGTAAGACCTGGAGCCATCTGCCAGTCCTTTCACGACTGGGAATGGAAGAGGAATTTCCCAATATCGTGTATCCAACTCGTAACCAAAACTGGCTGCACCACGCTGGCCACATTTTGTATGTTTTAATAGAAAAGCTAGGAAGTAAACAGAGGTTTTATTTTTCTGATGATTTGTACCTCCCTCACAGGAAGTCTTGGCATGATGCTCTTATTTTATAAACCATTTAGGATTTCTTAGAGAAAGGAGCTGTACACATGCAACAACATTTAATAGAAGGAAAAAGAAAAGGTGGAGGAGGGACTCCAACGCGAGAAGCCAGCAGGCTTGTTGGAGAGCTTGACAGAGAACAGAGCCCGGCCAGGCAAGGCGTTACATCCGAATCCTGGGGAAGGGCCTGCCTAGTCTTTGGCACTTGGCCATGATCACGGGATCATCAATCTTGCAGCACAGAATGGAGACAAGATCAAAAGCAAGAAGGCTCTGTAAGTTTCCCCCACAGGCAGTGAGGGAAACTCTAACTTCTTGCCCTATTTTCATCCATTTTCTTTCTCTCAGGTTTTCCTCATCTCGGGCTAGAACTCATCTGGCGCAATGCCCCAAAGTCAAGAGGTCAAGACAACACGTGCTCTGCTGATGCAACGAGGGGCAGCCACTCTGTTCTGTTTTGGGAACCTCAGTGACGTCACGGACTCAACCTTGAATCTCGGGACTTGTGTCTGGGAGAACACTGAGTCAGAAGCAAGCCTTAGTCACAGGGCTGCTGCCATCTGAAGCGAGGAGAACTATTAGGTAACTGGGTCTGTCCCCTGCGGAACTGCTCAGGCTTCGATCTGGCTTCGATTGAGATGACTCTAGTAATTCTCCAGAGGAAACAAATTTATGTGGAACAGCTGTCACTAGCAGGGCATTTGCTGCTCTGAGCCTAAATTTCTCATGACATCAGTCAAGTATTCCTCCCTTTGAGGGGACAGTTTTCTCCTGTATTACAAGTAGGTCCAGGTGACAGCTTGGAGATGCCCAGCCTAGAGAACACGGCCTTCCGTCCTTATTCCCAGGCCTGCAACCTGACTGGGCGTCCTGGGAAGGCTGACCGGCGAGGACAGAGTTAAACACGGTGCTTCCAGAATCTGCAGCTTTCTGTTACAATAGCACATGAGCCAAAACGTTAAGGAGTCCAGACCAACCTCAGCAAAGCTCTGTGAAACCACCTCTGTTTGGGTTTCAGCAGCTGCCTGCCTGCGGCAGGCTCCAGAGTCCCTGACGCGTATTTACATCTCCACTTCACTGAAGTCACAAGGAACAAACACGTGTGGAT
Organism: Anoura caudifer; assembly: GCA_004027475.1. NCBI lineage: Eukaryota > Metazoa > Chordata > Mammalia > Chiroptera > Phyllostomidae > Anoura > Anoura caudifer. The sequence goes on from PVKU01003777.1 coordinate 92,511, forward strand.
TTATACCAGGGGCAAAGGCAATTCATTTTTCTTCAAACAAAGCCGGGGACAGCAGGAGAAAAACTGCTTATGGACAGAGTCATCTGTGAGCACAGCCACAGCAATTTGCCTAAACAAAATACGTGATTTCAAGATGTGATTAGGGATCACTGTTTCCGCAGTAAACATATTATGAACATGAACTGCTGGCTGGCACTGAATAGGGCTCTAATCTGGGGAGTCAATTCCACCCTCCTCTTCCAAACAGGAGGCCGGGGGATCAGCTGGACCAGCCTCTCGAAGTTTCCTCACGGCGCACGGCCTACTCAGTCTCAGCACGGCCTCTCTCTCAAAGGCTGCGTGTCACCAGCGCGCCCCTCCAGGGTCTGCGCAGACTGTCCGGAAGGTCAGGTTTACTCTCGGCTCTCTGGAGTGGTACTCTTTGGGCACCCGATGCTAAATGGAAATAGAAATAACTTTGACATAAATACACACACATTTTTATTTCAAAGCCATCTGAAGCTTATTTATGAATACACACACATATTTTGATTTTATCCTCACTTAAAGGAGCAGCAATAAGATCTTTAGAGTCATGCAGAAAGTTCTTCTCCTCTTCTTCTCTGAAACAAACCCCGCCCCCACTCTCACCACGAGATGCCAACAAAAGACACGGCGTTCTGCTCTCATGCTCAGTGTTCTCACGTTAATTTATGCAACTTAAAAATGACCTGCCTTGCCCTGGCCGGTGTGGCTCAGTTGGTTGGAGCTGCGTCCTATAACCAAAGGTTGTGGATTTGATTCCTGGTCAGGGCACCTACCTAGGTTGCAGGTTTGATTCCCGATCCCTGGTCTGGGTGCAAACGGGAGGCAACCAATCAGTGCTTCCCTCTCACACTGATGTTTCTCACTCTCCCTTCCTGTCTCTCTCTAAGAGCAATGAAAAATGTCCTTGGGTGAGTATTTAAAAAAAAAAATTGAATGGCCTTTAACATGGCCTGGTCTAAGATGCGGAGCCATGCAGCTCAACACGCCAGTCACTAGTGCTAGGAGGCTACTGGGTTTGGACCCAGTCCCTCAGCAAACGGGCCACATTCAAAGAGACCCACCACCACATGTGGCTAGTGGCTGCTGCGTCGGGCTGCACAGACATCAGAGACCTCCATCACTGCAGAAAGTCCCATGGGACACCGTTGCTGTAGAGGCCCAGTCTGACCGTCAGTGGTATCAACACTCCTTGGCAATAATGTCACTTTGCTGCCTCTTGCTCATTATAAAAGCAACTTGCTTTGCGCCACGTTTACCACAGAAATGAATTATCGTAAGTCAGTCAGGAAGCTGCCTCCACGTGAGAGCGAATCCACATTACTTGCACGTTCTCACCTGCCAGTCAGCTTGTGTAGCTCCTTCCATGATTAACAGGGTCCCGTGATCCAAGGGTATCTTCACTCGCTCCACGTATGTGTAGTCCCCATTCTCTTCCTAGAAAACAGCATTCGCTGCACTGAACTGTGTGGTCAAGTTGCAACAGAACGTGACTCTGGTCAAAGAAACGGACACCTCTCCTCGGCCAGATGGCAGGGGTCACTGCCTGGCCCTGTCACTTGGCAGCTGTTTGGCCTCAGGCCAGTTATTTCACCTCCCTGTACCTCAATTTATTCCTCTGTAAGACGGGGATGATGGCCGCGCCTGCCACACAGGGCTGTTGTGAGCCTCAACTGACACGGGAGGTGGCGATCGCTTGGAGGCTGGCACAAAGCACGTCGCTGTAAGTGCTAGCTGTTATTATGTCAGCATGCAAAGTGCAGAAAAGCCCATGCTGGCCCATGGAAGAATTAAAATTCACTTATACAAGAACTCTTTATATCTGCTTTACACTGTGCGCTGTTTCTGACATAGGACGGGAAAATGGGCGTTCGAACCAGACCTGGGACGATGATTTCTGACCACCTGTCACAATGTATGCCAATTCACTCATCTGTGCCTAGGCTCACACTACCCACAACTCTTCCTATAGTCCTTTGGTGTTTTAGAGAGATATTCCTGTTCCAGAACAGTCAATAGCAGATTTACTCAGAGAAGTGAGCTCTGGCTCGACCAGACAGTGTTGCAAATGAGACTTGCTGTCCAAGTTGTGGAAAATGGATCACAATTCCTGAACACTCAGGACACGAATGCCTGGTGCTTTACATTGCCCCTTTCTTCCAGAGAGCTCCAAGTCACATCATGTCCACTACTGCAACGGAGCTCCACCGCACAGCCTGCAAAGCAGCCAACAGGTGGTGTTCCTCCTCCCGCACAGCTGATGGGTGCGTCACACAGCTTCCTTGCTCGCAGCAACAAAGAGTATGTCGAGAGCTGAGACTGGGGCAGCACGAGCTTCCTGATTTCTTTACCTCTATTCTGGGCAGATCTATCCATTCATACCCTTCACTTCCGATGCATGGGATTACATCTGGGTAAGCGAAGAATTTATTTCATTGCAATACTGTGTTTATGTTTATTATTGTAGGGGTGCTTATGAGAACATAACTGTTTACAATGACTTCCCCCAGGAAAATGAAAATCAAAACAATAATGAACTTGCATAAACAGTCTAAGGTCCAGGCCCCAACCCTTGGCAATGACTTTGTAAGCAAACTCATAATTTTTACAGGCAGGAGATAAGAAACAATGTTTGAAATAACTTTGTTTCAATGATTGATTTTAATTGGGTCTGACACCTTTCTCTTCCAGTAGCAGGAATAAATCAAAAGCATTCACCTCTGACCCTTCCACCAACCAAAGAGCAGTGGGAAGGTGACCCTGTGCTTCTCAGGAAAGCTCCCTCTAAGAAAAGCAAAAGACTGTTCTTTAGAATAAGTACTCTAGACAGAGATGTATGTTCCAGCGGAGAGATGACATCAGAAGGGCGTGCACTGCCCACGAGAGAGGGGCCTGAGGTTCGGTGACTCAGGCTGCGTGAAGTCGGTTACCAGGTCAAGGTTCACACAGCTGGATGCAGAACTGCTGCTCTCTACTCCACCAGGGAGAGCGATACGGTCTTAATCTCTCAAGCGCAGACACCAGGACAGGAAAGGGAAATGGAGTAGAGAGGGAAGACACTTAACCACAACATGAAGACAATCCGGAGGTGAAGATCTCATAAAACAGCAAAACCAATGTCGGGGAGAAGGGGGTGCTAAGGCTAGTAGAAGAGAAAAGGTGAGCACTGTAATTCTACCTGGAAACACGAAGCAGGAACAGACCTAGCAAGTGAAAGAGAATTCCAAATACAAGAGGGAAATATCAGCACTGACGGAAAGTGATGTTCAAGAGGCCTCCATTTCACTTAAGACTCCCAAGATCTGAGTTTTTCAAATGAGAGAAAGCCTCAGGCTGGGTTAGATAAATTACATCCCATGTAACTGTCAGTTGGACCAAACAGTAGAAGAGTGTGAGCCTTCACTGGGGAGGGAGCTACTGTAATCCAGTCCCCAAAGCAGACAGCAATGCACAGCGGCCCCGCTGCGAAAGGCGATTCCCTCGCTCTGAGCTTGCTATGTGTTCCTTGCAACACGCTGGGCTTAGAAACTGCATTCCTAATTTGCAGGAGATAGAGAGAGGGTATGGATTCTGCCAAGGGAGCACAGAGCTCACAAACCGTTCCTTCTTCTGAGGCCAGAGAGGCAACAGACGGCAGCGCCACCGTTGAACTTAACCAAGACCCGCGGAGACTTCTCCCACTCAGAAGCAGATAAAATGCCGGAGGAGCGCATGTGGCTGCGTGTGAAGGCTCGAGCTGGTAGCCGACGAGCAGCAGTGGGAGCAGTGGTCAGAGTGTTTAGAGGAGTGCGTCCCCAGTCATCAGCACGATTAAGTTACCAAAACATGTCTTGTAACCCTGTGGATTTGCTTGGGTCTTTCTTCAAAACAAAACAAAACACGTCCCTGTAAAACCCATGGCTTACAATAAAATTTTCCACCCTATATCCCTTTATTGTTGCCGTGCTGGGTTTTCCACACATTTGAAACCTCACAAATAAGTGAAAAAAGGAAAAATGTGTATTTTTATATTAGCACTGATCATCACTCTCACTCCCTCGCAACCTCAGCCAGCTCACTGGCGGGCCTAACCCTAATCCCCATGGCAGGGCAGGGCTGCCCAAAGTCCCACAACCCTCACGTCCACCTCCCTGAGATAGGAGCCTGTTCAGCTTCATTTAGAAAAATGCTATTTAGGGAAAATTGTCTGGGTGTATATATTTTGTTTTAAAACTTTTATTTACTGAATTTAGAAAGAGAGAAGAAGGGGGGGCAGAGAGAGAAATGCTGATTTGTTGTTCCATTTATTTATGCATTCATTCGTTCCTATATGTGCCCTGAGACAAGGGATAGAACCCACACCCCTGGCGTATCAGGATGATGATCTGACCAACGGAGGAACCCGGCCAGGGCCTCTGGGTGTATTTATTATCTCACTGCTGACCACCCAACAGATGGGAAATCTAAACATTCTTCTTCTCATTGGAAAGATAACTCCTCACTTTGTGAGATCTGTGTGGGTTTTTCACGTAATTACTCCTTCCTTGTCCTTAAAAAAGTCTTGGAAATTAAAAATAATCATCAATGTCTGAAAATCATCACTGGCATAGTTTTTCTTTCTCCTATAACATTAATATAATTTTATGAAACTATGTAATGCACTTGTAATTACTCAGTCAGTGCCTGCCTTTCTACTCACTGATGAAATGCATGATGGGAGGACTATGCTGTCTTGCCCTTTCAAAACATGCTCAGTGCCAGTCTCACACATATCAAGAAATACGTGCCAAACGGCTGAGGGAAAGCACCAAGAAAATACAAAAGTCACCTTTAATCCTACCACTCGGAGTTCATACAACACAAACAGGAATAGTCTCTATACATAACCTTGTACTCTACACTGTAACACTATATTGTGAGCACTTTTCTGTCTTAAATATACAGTATTTCAAAAATACGGCTATATGATATTCCTTTGTCTGAACACATCCTTCCTTCTCTAACCTCACAAATATTTTCTGACTACCTGTTTATGTCAGGCACAGTGTTGGTAGTAAGGGTACAGCAGTGATGCACACGTTTGGAGACTGATGTTCATGTGCAGGTACTATTTAAAAAAAAGAAAAGAAAACGCTAGTGCACAGAGATATTGGACAAAATATTTCTGAGTCTCTTTCTAGGGCATATTCTTCAAAATGGAATTACAGGATCCAAGGGCATGGACTTCAAGGCACTTTGAGTTACACTACCAGACTGCCTTTTTAAGAAGGTTGTGGCAATTAATGATTCCATCATGAAAAATTATAGTACCTAGCTTTTGGCCACATCACCCATATTGAACATAATCAACTGGCAGTGGAGAAAAAAGCCAGGGAGAAACAGCAACTCATTCTTCCAACAGCGCTCTTTAGCTGCCCAGCTGAACAAGTTCTCACATGCCTGTTGGCCGTTCGCGTTTCTCCTGTTGTGTTCTCTCTGTTCACGTTGTTTTGTCCATTGTTCTATGAAATGTTAACATTTTTCTTATTGATCTGTAACCATGAAGAGTAAGATATTTGCCTCCATCTGCCATACTTCTCATTTTCGATTTGCCTTGTGTGTCTATGACAGCAAATATCTTCTCATTTGCTATGTGCCCTCTGTGTTTTTGATATTTGACATAGTGTGGCCCCAATTTTTTAGTCAACTCTACTGACCTTTCTTTGGCTTTCCTCTGTAGTTTTTTAAATCCTCACCCAAGGACATGCTTATTGATTTCAAAGGGAAAGGGAGAGGAAGGGGGAAAGAGTGGGAAGGGAGGAATAGAGAGGGAGGTGGGGAGAGAGAGAGGGAGAGGGAGAGAGGGAGGAAGAGAGAGGAAGGGAGGGAGAGAGAGGAAGGGAGGGAGAGAGAGAGAAAGGGGGAGAGAGAGGGGGAGGGGGAGAGAGGGAGGGAGGAAGAGAGGGAGAGAAACAGCGATTGGTTGCCTCCTGTCCTTGTCCTGCCTGGGATCGGACCCCTAACATGTTGGTGTACAGGACAATGCCCCAACCAACTGAGCCACCCAGCCAGGGCTCTCCTCCACAATTTTTATGCTGAGAAAGTCTACTCCCACCCTGAGAAAAGTTAAAATACACAACTGCATCCCCTTTTAGTTAAAAAGAAAAGAATTTACATGTTTCAGATTTAATTCTTTAATCCACCTTGAGTTGTTTCTCTCCCCCGCCCGCCCCCCTCACCTCGGCCAGACTTCTTTTATACAATTTCCAGGTAGTTACACCAAAGAACTTGCTGGACTTTTTGAACAGGATCAACCACGGTGTGTGCTGCTCAGGTGCCAGGCTTGTTAGGTACTATTAATAACATTACTGTTTATCCTCACTACAATCCTGTAAGGGAGGTAATATTACATTGTTCATTCTTCTTAAGCCAAGGAAGCTGGAAGGAAAGCACGTTTCTAAGGCAAAAGGCTGGCAGGAAGCAGTCAGGGCTAGAACTTGAACTTGTATTGCCTGGCTCTAAAGCCTGTATAATTTCCACTCCACTGTGCTCTCCAAAGTGATCTCTATTCCTTCCGAAACCCTGCAGTGTTTCCTGTCCTAATTATAAGGTATCCTGACTGTCCTGTAAGGATCAGAGACATCAGCAAGGAGCACAAGTGAGGGGTGTGGGCGAGTGCACCCCAACGGGCAGCAAGGACCACCGAACCAAGGAGGGTCAGGGTGCCAGGGCTGTGTACAGGGTGAGCTGCTTTGCGCTCCAGCTCCCAGTGCCCCCGGAATAGCTCCATCTGGGTTTTCCAGGGAAGCTGATAAGTGGAATTTTTATGTTAAATGTCCTGAGGTACAAGTTTTGACAAATAATTCAGTTTCTTTAAAAACACTGGATAGCATACACAAAAGTCTGAAGACCAGATTCAGCTCCAGAGCTACTGAGCTGCGCTGCTGATGGACCCAACGCACGACTCCCCCTTTCATGCCCATCTTTTGTCATCCTTTGTACTGACATCCTGCCTGGCCTCTGAGCTCCAAAGGCAGGCCTGTCATCTGCTGGGATTCTCTGATGCTCCCTTGGCCGTTCCATGTGGCAGTGCCCAACAGAGAGCTCAGGACACATGCGCTTCTTCATCTTCAATAATCACATTCTTAATCTCGGTGACCCCGACTCAACCAGAAAAGGCCGTTGAAAGAAAAATATGCTTCTGAATGAGTGATCTCAGTCACCAAGGAGACATCTGGCTTTCCACGTCATCTCTGATCCCACAGATAAGTTCCTTATCTAAAAAATGTTCCATCTTTTTACTACAAAGATGCTTATAAAAACAAAACACAAATGAGCAAAGTAGGAGCCTGCTACTCATTTCCCAAGCTCACAGGAAGCGCTTGACATGTGGTTGCTATTATTAGTTTCTGCCTCGGAGGCCCCAAGGCAGGCTTCAAGGCTACCATGGGCCCTTGAAGCCTGGAAGGACTTAAGTTAACAAGAAGGTGGAGAGCACCACTAAGGAGCAAAGAGGTAATTCAGCAGAACGGTGCACTCACACAGGGAACAATGAGAGACCAAAGCACGCTGAGCAAAGATTATGGGATAATTTGACAGTCTGGCTAAGGAGTTTACATTTTGCCCGTTGGGTCAGGAGGAGCAAATAAAGATGTCTGCGTTGGAAAACAAAGTGATGAAAGCAGAGAGCTCAGTGTTGGCTCTCCGCTTCTTTTTCTCCACTCCCTTGCCCTGAATGCCCGTGCTTTACATATTGTCTATATCATTAGTTTCGGTTCATTCGACCAACAGTTTCTGAGCCGCGTTGGGCAGGCACATGATTTAACACTGCCTCAGCCTCCTCTCCTGTACAACAGGGGTAAATAATAGCGGTATGAACTTCGTAAGACGATGGCAGGATTACATGTAAAGAACCTAGAAAAGAGCCAGGCACACAGTCAAAGCTATACACCCGGCATCGGTCATTATCACTGTCACTGTTGTTATTCTGACAACTCCCAAATGACATCTCCAGCACAGGCCTGTCATCTGACCTCCAGACTTAGCTAACAGCCTACTTTACATCTGAAAGTCTCAAGCATCTCAAACTTACCATGGAGAAGAAGGAACTCTTGATTCTCTCTACAAATTCTCCTTAAGGCCAAAATCAAATGCAAAAATACCCACTCCTCTATCTGACAGAGTAGCACCTACACCCACCAACTGCTCAAGCCACAAACCTGGGGGCCATTCCTGATTCTCCCCTCACAATTACCATCTCAATTACCATCGGCAAGCTCTGCTGGTTCTCCCTCAAAATCATACATCAGATTCACTCACTCGTTCAACTCCACTGCCCCCTTCCTAGTCCAAACCAGCAGTCTCCCACTGAGGACACTGGGACCACGTTTTACTTAGTCTCCTGCTTTTGCCTCTCCCCAAACTATTCTTCACACTGTGGCCAGAGTGACCTTTTACAATGGAAACCAGACCATGTCACCACCTCATTTATTTGCATTGCACTTAGAATGAAATCCGAACTCAGAGCTCAGGATCATTACTTCTCTCTGTTCACTTGACAACTGCCCAGCTCCTGTGGCCCCCATGAGGGCAGGGCCCACATTTGTTGTATTCACTGCTCCAGCTCTGAGTTGGGCCCAAGTACCCCACACGTGGTAAAGGCTCAGTTAGTGTTTGTCGGGGGAAGGAGAGAAGAAAGAGAGAGAGAGAAGATGAACTACTCTGAAAACACTTGGCATGTGGGTATCAGACAAAACTGAGGGGGAAAAAGATTGGAATTATGGACACCAGGGGGGGAAAGGGTCATTGTTGGTATTTTAGACACATGGTATGAAGAACCTGGGATGAAGACAGTCACTCTGAGAAGGATGAGTTCTTCAGACAGCCCGAGAATTAAGAAAATTTTGGAAATGAAATACTTAAAATCAGAGAGCAATAAAGAACAGAAAACAACTCCTGTTTTTAACCTAAGAGAACAGTGAGATCATGAACATAAATGGTGGAATTTTCAGCAGGTGGAATTATAGTTTTTCTCAGAGAACAATAATGTAATTTTATGATTTACAGTTAGAAGTTACAAGTGCTGTTATCAGTGAACGCGTCTCATGAACACACAGAAAGTGCTGACTGGGACTTCAGATAAAAGACAAAGCTGGAGATCAGAGACTCAGAACTCATCCCGCCGAAGAAGGGATGGTTGGAGCCATAAGAACAAATGAGACCTTACTTATTCACTCATCCATTCCAAATGCACTGACAACACACTCACACACACACACTGCTAAATGCTGGGGACATAATAATAAGGCAGAAATGGACCTTGGCCGATGGCTGTGACAAGCCATTGCCAGTTTATAATCTCCTAAAAACAGTACAGTCAAAGATAACAAAATCAAAGATCATCTTGAACATATTTAAGGGGCTGAAGGCAAAAGAAAAAAACTTCAAAGGTGGCAGAGAGGTGGCAATAAGAAAAGCATGAGAATAACAAAGATAATAACATATTTCAGAAACCAAAAGGAGACAGAAAAAGCAGCTAATAGAAGGCTGAGTTTCAGGCAGAGAGGCGATGGGTGTTGGTGTCTAATATCACAAGGGAGAAGAGCGTAATGACTGAGAAAAGGCCAATGTATTTGTTCTTTTATGTCCACACTATCAGTGTATGAGCAGAGTGGGGATGATGCATCTAGGGAGCAGGTATTTCAAGAGTGAGCTGTGTTGTGAGGAAAGGGAAATTGCAGATCCACAAAACTTATTCCAGAATCTGTGCTTCCAAAATAAGAAATAAAGTCAGATGTTACTTGGAATGTCTGCATGCTCAAGAAATGGGTTTCCTCAAAATGTAACAGATACAATAAGGAATTCCGTAGCTCTGTGGTCCAGGAATCAGATACATGTGCAGCTGCTTGAGAATTAATGGTCCAGGCTTTTTTGCAGAACAAATACTTCAAAATCTAAATGTCAGCCTGTGCTCCATCTAATTAACCTAATGATGGCCAACTGTCCCTTTATCTGCCCTGGCTGCCGACTCATGACTATGCCAACAATGTCCTCCCTTTTGAAAGTCAGTCATCAGTCTTCCCCTCGGCATTGTAGAGTTGCCTTGCCTTTGATAAGCTGGCCGGCTTCTAGACTGCTTGATGGTTCATCTAAGCTTGCAGCTATATTTGGACTGCAAAGTGGTTTCTATAGCGCAAATACAAGAACACAGCTGGACTTCCTGTCCACAGTAATAACATATTTTTAAAATCTGACATAAACAAACATATTAGTTATGGAAATTACGGAAAGACAACAGAGCTAGGACCCTACAAAGTCATCTCCACAGTTGCTCTGCTGACTCAACGACACTTTAAATGATATCATCAACATTGATCTGCAATACACTACTTTAAAAACAGAAGCAGCTGTTTCTGAAATAAGATCTGCTACAGCACAAGGCTGGCTGAAAAAGCAGAGATTTGAAATCACTGAGGTTATCTGTTCAAAATGGTTTTAAACTCACTTGCCAAAATAAATCTTTGGGTTTTTATTAAACTCATTCCTGATTTTGGACACTGATCTGGCAGGGAAGGTTCTGGTAGGTGAGTGAGAACACTAGGCACAAAGGCCTGGCACGTGCAGTCACTCATCCTGCACGGGCACGCCCAGGGCCTCCCTCGCTCACAGACGACGGCTTTCTGCAGCAGCAGCTCTCTCCAAGTCAGATGCATCTGCAACTGAGCACTGCAGACGAGGTTAGAGCGAGGACTCCCATCTTTCCTTCCGGGCTGGCCACGTTAAAGGCAAATGCAGTTCAGTGCAACACACCTGCTGGCAGTGTTTGCTGCGGGCAGGACAGGACAGGAGCAAGAAATTCCTAAATTTAAGCAAAAACAAACTTGGCTTTACACTCACTGTCAGAGTCACTTCAGCTCTACTACACATGCATTTGAAATCGGAAGAGTTCGTGTGATGAAGATTCCATTCTTGGTAATGCAACTTTTCCAAGAAACACAACTTAAAAGGACTGTTATCTCAAAAGAGTTTTCACCTAAGACGGTAGCACCAAAAACAAATGCTCTCCCTCCTCTAAGAGTTTATGAGAACATACCCCGCCATTTGGACGTCTTGCTGATCCTGGTCACCGGCAAACGGCAAACTTCTCCTGTCATCAGTTAATAGCAGAATACTCAACCCCAAACGGGTCCCAGAAAGGCCTGATCAAACACGACCCCTCCCCACTCTCCCTCTCCTGTACTTCTACTGTGTCATTTGAAATTCTTACTCAGTGACAAGCAAATGCACCTAAATCCTCTCAGCCTCATGTGCTCTGAAGGTTCCCTCTACACATCCTTGTCCTAATTGAAACTTAGCTATCCCCAGAAGATTCCAAATTCTCTGAGACTTTTTCAAGTGACACACTCCGTAACTCTTTCAGACCATTATTCCCATGCCTCTCTTAAAAACTCTGCTCCTCTAAGCTCCACCTACCGCTCTCCTTCTCTGCCTTGCTCCCAGGTCTGTACAAGGTATAACAACCTCCTAACTATCTACTGGCTTCTACTCTTGCTCCTTTCTAGTCCAGTCTCCACACAATGAGAGCATGTCACTCTTCTGCTTAACACACATCAATGGCTTTTTGATGTGCTTAAAACCCACTCCTTCCTGGGGTTCGGGGGTGTGTGCACACCCTGGCTCTGACCCACTCTCCCCACCCCATCACCTGGTACTCTCCTCACTTGCTCGCTTTGCTCCAGTGTGGGGCATCCTTCTTCTCCAACTCAGCAAGCTCCTTCCTACACCAGCTAAGCAGTCATTCACCATGAAAATGTGACTTGTGAAAGATACGACAATCACCAGAAGACTTAAGATTAGTTCTCATGAGTACAGCAAAGGGGTAGGAAAAACCCTACCGTCGAGACAAGGCCTAAAAAACTGAAGCTTGCAAGCAGATCCCATACCCAGTCACGACAAACAGGACAACTGACTTGGGAAAAAGCTGCTGTCCTAAAAGTACTGTTACAGACAGCACAAAGCCGGAGGGCTCTCTGCAAAAATTCATTTCACCCAGGGGCAGTCAGAGCATGGGTCCCAGCCTGAGTAAGGCCCCGAGGAAACAAATGATGATTCCAACCCCCAACGGATGTCAAGTCTGAAGAAAATTCAAGTCCCACCAGGGCTATCCGCTTAAAATACACAGTCATTTGTCTTCTGGGAGTGCCCTCACTCACACTTTCCAAACCATTTATAAATGACCCTAGTGACAGGAGCTCAAAAACTTAATCACCATTCCTGAGCCATAGGCCACTTCTCTCTCCCCAAGTCTCCCTCTCCGCCCCCAGTGAATGCCATCGCACAGGCCGAGGGAATCCTGGAATCGAGCTGCACTGCCGTTCATGTCCTTTTTCAATTCCCGCATCTAAAAGTCACCATGGCATCTACCATTTATAACAGCTTAGAAACTCACTGATTACTGCAACAACTTTCATGGTGCCTTTCCTGGGAAAACTTTTCTGTTTCTCTCATCTAGTAGCTAGATGAGAGAATCCCCAATTATCACCCCCATTTACAAAAGGGGAATGAGTATAACAAATGAGGCAGATGAGTGCTTTTTACCAGTATCAGCAACAGAAAGAGGAGACAAAACTTGATTTTCTCAACTTCATTACGGTATGTTTTAAAATGACAACGGTTATCAATGGTTTCTTCCAAGTGTTTCTTGTAACTTCCCAGGACGGTCGCCGCAGTTGGGACGGCCCAGTGTGTGCCCAGTGTGCGTGGACGACAGGAACAGCAGCAGGGGTGGGGGGTGGGGACGCTGGCTGAGGCGGAGGCTGTCACTACTCCATGCAATACTGCCCATGGCTTACTCAGTTGTCAAACTTCAGCTAGCCAGTATTACATTATTTTGGATTCCAATATCCTCATTTCTTCTAACATCCTGGAAAAATGATCTAACTGGCCTATCTATACTCTGCTCTTCTCAGCAGTGTATATGAAAGCAACTAGCAAGGGAGGCACTGGGAACTCCAATGCTCTGGGCGCTCTGGCCTCTACTATCACGAGTGGTTTACAACCATCTCTCTCCCGGCAACGTAAAAGAAGGTACTAGAGGGAGGGGCGGTTAGAGAAATGCCTAACTTACCTCAACTCAGTCACCCTGATGTAGATAGAAGCCCCTGGCCTTTTCAGAATCCAGCTGATACAGACAGACCTTATCCATGAGCAACATGCTAGAAAAACAAGGCCTCTGGCATCTAAATCTCCAGTGCATCACAAACTTCCTGCTGTTATCTAATACCCCCCAACTCAGCCATCGCGGTTTCCAGGGTAACCGACAGAGAAATAGCAGCCTGCCAAATGGCTTTTGTAGTTCCCCTTCCAGCTTGTTTTTCGGGATGGAATTAAAGCTAGCTGGAAAAAGAACCAGACTAATCTTTACAACAAGGACACAATGTAGCCTGAAAAGTATAACCGCATTTGGGACAAGGAGTACAGAAAAGCTTCAACAAACTCAGCTTGGTAGAATAAAAAAAGCCTCTTGATTTCCAAAACATGTCAACTGAGGTAGGTATATTTGGTAAGCTTTACTTCTGTGTTAAGACAGTATATCCTGACATTGGCCAGGAGATGGATATGGTGTTATTTACTGGGTCTTTAACCAAATTAACAAAAGAGGGGGTGGCCCTAGTGGAAGAGCAAGATCAGGCCGGTTTATGCATCCCCCCCACCCCACCCCACGTACTTTATTATCATTAAAGGAAACAGTAACTTACTCTAAAATCAAAACGAATGAGCAGGAGTTGACAGGCTTGGACTACAGGACAATGAGGAAGGGCTGGCATCTCAGAGGAGTGAAATGTTTAATCCTGGGGATGATGCATGCATGAGGCTGGCTCAGCCAACTGCATGAATCAGAGGGGCACTGATGCTTGGGGAACAAAGATCTCCTTACCATTTCAGCACAGGGAGAAACTGTTAGGAATGCAATGTGTGGAACTGGGGCGGCTTTCAGCTCAGCAGCTACAGAGATCTGCTTAAGGTGCCAGACCAAAACAAACAGCTGCTGCAGGGGTGGAGGAGTCTGAATGTAAAAAAGAAAGAAAGACTATTTCTCTTTGAAAGTGTCCCCAAACAGGTGCTTTTCTGTCTCAACAGTGCATATTTGAATGAAGCACAGGAAATCTCATGATCCTTCTATGTCAGTTTCAGATGAGAAACTGACTCAAGTCAAACAGATATTAGCTCCTCTTCTGGCAGGTTAAAACTAACTGGATGTTGAAAGAGACTCCCTGTGACAACCTCTAGCACACTCTAAATGTCTTGATGAGAGACAGAAAAATTACAGTCTATGGTGGCACACTGAGATAGGTGCCTAGGAGTTATGGAAAGTCAGACTCCTACAAATTCCACACAGCAAACTAGCTGAATTTATGCTTGTTGATTTATGTTTTACCTTGGGTTGTATGGATTGTGAGTCATGTTCCCAAAGCTATCACCGGAGTTCAGAAATAGAAGTCGACAAAGACTTGCAGTAACCATTTCCTTTCAATCCTTGAGAAAAAGATCGTTACAATAAGAGGGAGATGATGTATCCCAGACACATTTCCAAGGCTGTCAACTCAAGGAAAAGCTTCTGCATTCCCCCTTTAATTAGATTTGCAGAGTCCCAGATTTTCATCTGTTTAAGAAACTGGAAGGAGTCTTTCCAAAATTTTAAACTTGGGTCCTCTTTATCCAAGAATGGGACTTATTGGTTCTGGGGGAAAAAAATCAATTTTAAACTGTGTTCACTTATGCATGATTATAATTCAAACACATTAACATTAGATTTCCCTATATTAAACAAAAGTCAGAATTGAAGGAATACACAATTGCGACAAATTCAATCACAGCTAAGACTATGTAGGAAGCCAACACTGACAAGAGCCAATAACCTGAGGTACTGACACATTTCTATTTCTTCCCCAATCCGTTTCCTCAGCCAACATTGTTTCAAGATCTCAAATTTCCTTCCTCATTAGATCTGTATTTATCAAATCAGCTACTGCAGTTCTAGTGAAGATTCCCATGCTGCTGGTGGACAGTTAAGGGGCCTTTGCCACACTCTGTGTTTCACGGCCTGTGCTTTCACTGAAGTTCATCAAAATAGACTCCAAGGAGCCTTGAGAAGATAAAGCTGCAGTGTGAGCAGTCGCCCTCTTAAACAGAGATTCGGTTCCAAGTGGCCGCCCTGAGAAACAACTCTATGTGACAATTACACTCTCCATCCACACCTTAGCCTACAACATGACCGAAGTATATTACCAAGAGACAGCTCTTGATCACCATGAATGTTTTGTGTTAGTAAATGAAGACCTTCCGCTTCCCGGAGGTGAAAGGGATGGAGGTGCTCTGGGCACCAGAACGCTGTTCATGCTTAACACTAGTTAGAAACTGCCTGTACAGTAAAGGTAATTATCCAGAAAGTAAGCTTTGAAAATTCTTAAATTTCAATCTATAAATAGGCCAAAAAGTTTTTAAAAAGGGGATGGTGGTAAATGTACATGGGTAAAGAAACAGTAAAGGAAAACGTAAATACTTGGCAACAAAGAAAATAGCTGCGAAGAACCAGAGATGATGGTTACAGTACAGATTACACTGGACATACTACAGCTTTTCTGCCGATGAGAAGGATGGAAGGATGCCGCCAGGAGGAAGGCACGCACGAGCACGTGCCACAGCACCAGGAGGAGGATGACTTCACCTTACTCACTGTTGCGGCCCCAGCTCCCAGGACCACACCTAGAACACAGCTGCTGTTCGACACGCCTGGCTTGAAAAGAGGGTCCGGATTTAAGAACGAGATGAGGTGTATCTCTGCTGCTCACGTAACAGGAGTCTTACTAAGGGCAGGATGAAGTCTTCCCATGTGGGAACTGCGGATTTAACTGAGAGGAAGCCTATGCATAACAGCACAGCCAGACCTAAAAGGGACACGGCAAAGGCTGGGCAGTCTGCTTCTCCAGTGGTGTTCCCTGGTACGTGGGAAGGCCGTCTGCCAAGGACACTCAAGGGCTGCTCGAAGTGTGCAAGGGGCAGGGTCACACAAGAGCTCACCGACAACTGACAATTCCCTGCTCACAACGTTTCTGTGTAAACGAAGCAAAGAAAACCTAAATCACCAGAAATTACACCAACAAAAGGTACTGAATGGCATAAATGCAATATAAGATATTATGCTTCAAAATACTATGCTTGGAAACTCAAATACACGTCAAAAAACAACTCAGTCCTCTAACTGCAATCTCAGAGGAGTATATTTGATGAAGGACAGACATGAGCATGGCCTAATAATAATTATGAGGTCAGGTTCAAGTCCTGTGCAAGGCACAGCCTTGCAGGCCTTCCACACTGACTGGGTCTGGTGTAATGTTGCAAAATGAATGATTGAGAACCTTGGTTAGAAAATGACACAAACTCTGGAAACAAGATAATTTGCTGGAGATTTGCTCTTTTCTTAGGGTTCCTACTATCTTTCTATCCACCTTAGTTGTAAGGTTCTATACTTTTTGATTTAAAAAATTAACCGCCTTGGATCGCTCAAATGTCATGTCACAAAAGAGCTGGGATGGAAGAGCGAAGTTATTATACCATCACTTTAGTCGCTGCTTCTCCCCTGAACTTGGACAGACCACCATCTCTGAGTATCTGGCTTGAAGTTCCTCTGGAAGAATCACAGAGTTGCCAGTATTTCAGGAGAAGGCTAAAAAGGCAATCAGGGTGCATGCGACGCTCCCTCACAGCAACGTGGCAACAGAACACGGGACTTCAAATCAGGCCTCTCCAGGAGCATCTTCCTTGAGTCTCCTTCCTTTCCCTTCCTGCCCCCACTGCCTTGGACCATCCTTTCATAAGTCCTCCTTCAGGGCATTTTTCATAATTGTAATTTTTTGAGTAATTAGTACTATCTGTCTACCCCCATCTCCATGTGGACAGGGACTGTGTCTGTCCTTTCCACCAATGACAAAGAACCCCAGCACCTGGCACATGGCAGGCAACATGTGTTAGATAAGGGAATGAATGAATGGGCACTTTGGGGTAAGCAATCGGTTCAAAATGTTTCATCAACAAATCACATACTCCTATCCTCTAAATCTGAAAATAAGAACTCTACTTTTTACACAGAGTAACAGGAAGGAGGAAAAACATAAAAAAAAAAAAAAGAATACTCACTGGCGGGGGCTTCTTTCTCATCTCGAAAGTGCGTGTGGCACCGAAACTGAGCGAAGCAATGACGGGGCACCTCCCTAGCGAGGGCTCATCGTCGCTATGCCAGTCCACACTGTCCTTCTCGTTCCGGTACAGATTGCAGAGCAAGGAGTTGAAGGTGTGGCCGGTGTTCTCTTCGATTCGGCTCTTCAATGTGAGTAGCACAGGATGCCACTGCAACCAACGGGCCACGAGAAGGAGCAGGGACACAGGTGGCATCCATGTGGGAAAACAGAAAGAAAGTGCAAAATCAGTCACATTGTAAACAGGGGCTAGGAATGAGCAAACCACCTGGAATGCAATAAATGGCAGGCAAGAGCAGCTACCCACCCATTACTTCCATTTGGAAGCAAGCTGACCTCTGCAATTTTATTAAAGTGCTAAACTCACTATAACAATGCCATGGGGACCAGGCCTATCTACCCATCTCATCTTGTCCATGTGAAATACCCGACCCTCAAAAAGGAGCAACTGCCAATGCACTCAGGGCAGCCACCTTGCTGCGTCGGTAAGGCGGCACGTGGAGCAGCGAGGCGGTCTGCCGCCACCGCGGGGGCTGCAGGGGCTGCCAGGTCGCCAGCAAATGCAGACTGCAGTCTGAGGAGCGAGACGACCTTCTTGCTGGGTGGCCTCTTGTTCATTCTATTCTTATGTTATTGTGAATGGCAGAACTGCTTTTTTAAAAAAGATATTTAATATTTCCAGAGTGGCTAGCTTCCTAAAACCAGAACCTGATGGGGGAACAACAGTCCTTCCTACAGAAAGGACTTGATAAGTGGGTGGCCTGCGAAGCACAGAAGATGTAAACAGATACACGGCCCTGCCTCCTGCACACCGAGTTCATCCATGGAGTTCACACTTCAGAAATCACTGTCTACACTATGACCCCTGACCTTGGGTTGTACTTTGGAGCTACACGCAGCATAGTCTGCATTGACTCTTGTTAGAATTCTATGTCTGCCCCCCTACAAAGCTCAAGTGCTTTACAGAGCTTCCTTTCGGGCAGTGGTTCTCAAACTTTACACTATTGAAACCTATGAAGACCCCGCAGAACTTCTGTTTATATGGGTTACAGCTATGATATTTACCATATTAAAATTAAATCCAAAAAAAGTAAGCTATTGGTTAATTCATTTTAAAAATAACAAACCCATTACATGTTAGTGAAATATTATTTTATGAAAAATAACTATATTGTCTTAATATAAAAAAAATGGTGAGAACAGCACTGCTTTGCAAATCTCTTTGATGTCTGGCTTAAATTAAGTACATTTGACTGTCATATCTTCTTTCGCATTCACTCTGTTACAGCATTTGTTTTGTGGAAGTAAGTGAAGAAAAGTGTCTTCACGCAGATATGTAATTAGAAAAGAGAGGAGGTCCTTTTATAGCCTTTTCAAATAATTAGATATTCTTTGATATTACACCAAAATTCAACAAGTACTAATTCTTTTTTCAGATTTTATTTATTTATTATTAGAGAGAAGGGAAGAGAGGGAGAAAGAGAGGGAGAGAAACATCAATGTGTGAGAGATACATCCATTAGTTGCCTCTCACGAGCTCCCAACTGGGGACCTGGCCCGCAACCCAGGCATGTGCCCTGACTGGGAACAGAACCGGCGACCTTTCGGTTCGCAAGCCGGCACTCAGTCCACTGAGCCACACCAGCCAGGGCAACAACAAGAATTGATTTCTTAAAGGTCAGTTGCAATGTGGAATCTGAAACTGTATGAACAAACTGTTCATATTCTGTTATGTTTAAATCCACTGGTCCATCTTGCACTTTGAATAGCTCTTTAATCCTGTACGATTCTGTAACACCAAGCATTAGTCATCTGGAAAATATTGGTTCCCTGCATATGCGGGTCTTCTAACTGTTGACACATTTCATATACAATATCAAAAAATCATGTCCATTAATATTACTATGGACCTCGCCCAGAAAAGTCAAAGTAATGGGAAGAGGTCAGGCTCAAGGTGGCAGTTACGAGTTTTCCAAAAATTCTAATTTTTGCTTAAAACTCAACCTTTATCATCAGTTATAAATCCTGTTCATTGTTTTTCTTGAAGTGACATGCACTTCATTCATTTATGAGAATATGTTTGCCAAACGCTCAAGTATGAATATGTCTGCCAGCTGTTCTTCCCTAAACTAAAAAGGCCCATGAGAAAGCAACCAGTTCAGCTTACAGCACACACGGTCACGCAGTGTTTTGTCTCAACAGCCTTCATACTTGGCTTGTAGCAGGAATGCTTCACACGTACTTTCCACTTCCTCAAACTGTTAAAAGGACACATACTAAAAGGTCGAGATTTAATAAAAAGCTAATGTTTACTGCTTCATCGAGGGATGTTCTTAAAGGAAGCCAGCATTAAAAAAAAAAAACTGGAAGTGCACAAATGTGAAGAATACAGTGGTTTCTAGTATAGCTTGATGACAACGCCTGATTCAAACTAAGCTCTATCCACCATCACTTTTTTATCCACCGTTAGTGCAAATTCAACACAGAAAAAAAGTCATCCAGTCTTATTACAAAAAGAGTTTGACCTTGCAGACTTCCAAAAAGAATTCTGTGGCCGACTCCAGGGGTCCAAAGATTATGCTTTAAGAACTGATACATTCGAGAACCCCTTCCAAGTCCATGTTCTAGGGCTGCAGTGAAGGAACGAATGCTCCACGGAGGAACGCACAACATTATCAGTAAGTACATCCTATGGCTGCTGTCAGGTAACACTGCCCAGGAAGCCACAGGTGGGAGTCACTCAGCTTCGCTGGGAGAGGGACACCATGGTAAAAGCTCGGATACCTTGTTATGGGTATTAGCATTACATCCTAACCAGAGGATTTAAAACAATGAACAGCAATAATAACAAACAAAAACTTAGGTTAGTAAAACAGAAATATTAAACTAACCTATGTTCAAAAGAATAAATTTCAAAGTGAAATTTCATAACAATGTTAGTGAGCTGTATTTCCTATTTACTTTATGGTTTCAAGCTTAACTTCGTGGGGATAAAGATCAGATGCTGGAACTACACTCAGCAAGAAAAACAGAATGGAAAGGAGGAAGGCGGCTTTGCTGCAGTGTGACTGAGACACTAATTAGCACCTCCTGGACTTCAGCTTAAGGACTGAACGCTGCGATAGCATCAAGTTTGCATTATGTTTCTAAGTGGCTATATATTTCTTCTTCGTTATTTTTGGTGGTGAAGTAACGAGAAAGGGGGGAAAAGAGGATAATGAACTAGAGGATTAATTTAGACTCTCCAACCAATCCTCTATATACAGATCCCTCAGAACTGAATGTCTAAATTAAAATTCAGCACCACCCCACCGTTCAGTGAAGACATTCTATCCTTAAAAGACATTTGAGGAAAAGAGTCTGAGAAAATATGAATCACAGAAGTAAAAGGACCCATTCAGTGGCTTTCAAACAGCGTTTTGTGGAGCCCTAGGCAGCCCAGAGGTGCTGCTGGGGTTACCGCAGGAGAAAGGAGAGGCCAAGCCGGTGGGCCTCCCAGCCGGCCACGGCACCCTTCAATTTTTGTGTATTGGGCTCGTGTATGATTTAATGTGAACAAAGACTAAAGGAAGTTTAATAACCTATGAATGAATCTGCTCCTGTGCTATGGGATGCTGAGCTTGAGATAATTTTAAAATTAAACAAGCATCCTCAACACACACATATACACATGTGAATTCTCCTTAAAAAATTCTGTAAGGGGCATGTCTTTTGATTTTGTTCAAGGTACTATATAAAGAAACAAAATCTATTAGCAATGAAGACAAAGTTATAAGCTAGCTAATTTCAAATTAAAGAATTCTAATTTGACAACCTTCATATCTAACAAAAGAGGCTTCCTTGAATAAATTACAGTATCCATTGATTATGGAGTACCATATAGCTATTAAGTATGATGCTGTAAAGGAATATTTAATGGCACTAGAACATGTTAGTGATACAGTTCAATGAAATGTAGTATATGTTGAGGTAAAGATAATATATTTAATAAATGGCATTGAGAAAATTGGACAGATACATTAAAAAAATTAAACTAGACCAACTTCTTATACCATCTACAAGAACAAACTCAAGTGGATTAAAGACTTAAATGTGAAACTTGAAACCATAAAACTCCTGGAAGAAAACACAGGCAGTAAAATCTCGACATTTCTCTCAGCAATATTTCTTCTGATATATCTCCAAGGGCAAGGAAAACAAAAGAAAAAGTAAACAAATGGGACTACATCAAACTACAAAGCTTTTGCACAGCAAAGGAAACCATTAACAAAATGAAAAGACAACTTATTGAATGGAGGAAGATATTAACTAATGATGCATCTGATGAGGGGTTGACATCCAAAATTTATAAAGAACTCATATAACTCAACACCAAAGTTTTTTTTATATATATATATATATATATATATATAAAGAGAGAGAGAGAGAGAGAGACTGAGGCTGGAACCAAAACATCAAGTGAAAGAATTATCCAACATTTTAGTATTCTTCATGCTTATCTGTAGTTTCTAAATTTTCAATAATAAACACATATTACTTACATTATAATAAAAGGGTTGTCATTAAAAGGAATTCCCTTTAAGAGTTGTCAAAATGACCTTGGCTGGTGTGGCTCAGTGGACTGAGCACCGGCCTACAAACCAAAGGGTTGCCAGTTCAATTCCCAGTCAGGGCACATGCCTGGGCTGCAGCCAGGTGCCCAGTAGGGGGCATGTGAGAGGTAACCACACATTGATGTTTCTCTCCCTCTCTTTCTCCCTCTCTACTCTCTCTAAAAATAAATAAATAAAATATTTTTAAAAAAAGAATATGGGAGGGGGTGTGCAGGGTGGAGGGGAATAAAGGGGGGAAAATGGGAGAACTGTAATAGCATAATCAATAAAATATATTAAAAAAGAATACATTTAAAAAAAGTTGTCAAAATGTTCTCCAAGCATAAAAGACCACTCCACTTAGCAGATCTTATGTGCTTTATGTTCATTACAAAGCCGTGGTTCTCAACCAGGGGCAGCTGTGCTCACTTCAGCAATGCCTGGCAATGTCTGGAGTCATTTTTGGTTGGCATAGCTCGGTGAGAGGCATTTTGGGCGTGTAGTGGGTAAAAGTCAGATTAACAGCCAAACTTCCTACAATGCACAGGACAGCCCCAACAACAAAGAACTATCCAGCCCCAAATCACAAATACTAAGGTTAAGAAATCCTTTTCTAAAAGATTAGCTACAATGAATGAGAAAGAACTTCTTCCCCACAGCCTAATCCTCAACTTGTCTGCTATGACTGTTAACAAAAAGGTGTATTAATTCTGACAGAAACATGGCTGGCAGTCTACGCTGGATTGACCTAATTCAATTCTCTTCATGTTTCCAAATCAACCTCAGATAGAAAGGTCTCAGCACTTCCCTGGATCACATTCTAAATGCAGGCCTAGAAACCAAAGCACCGAGCTATCTTCTTACATAAGAAAGCCACGTACCACCAGGCAACGTTCCATCCAAGGCCATTTCAGTACAGGGATAGTTCACGATTATAAATTACTAGAAGGTCCAAAATGTGTCATGTCACTGTTGTTTATCCCAATGCTGTAAGCAAAACTCCATTTTCTTCAAAGTCTTTTTCCTTAAAGCATAATATTATTTGCCAAAGGCAAGATTCCAGGGACTAAACAGGGAGCTATTTCTTGGATCTTAACTCCATCCTCTGGACAAGTTTAATTTATATACTAGAATCTCTTTGTTTACTGTCATGGAAATTTTTAAAAATAAAAGCAGCAGCAGAAACAAGCCAAAGCAACGGTAAACTGGAAGTCTAAGAAGTTCAGCCACAGAAGAAATACAAAGTCAACAAGAAAAACACCAACTGTTTCCCACAAATGGCAAAAGAGCCTGAAAAAATGAAAAGAGACATTCTGATCTCACTGGCCAGTCATTAGGACATCGGCCCCATGGCAAACGTGTACTGGGGGGCCACGGAAGGGCTACCGCCAGGAATGCCCAGAGGAGGGGAGACGGGAGAAGAAACGGTTCGTTTTCCTGCAGTCCTGGAGTCTGATTCCAGGTTACTTTAGCTCTGGTTTCCTCTCACCTTCGGATCAAAAGCACAGCAATGGCAGTGAGCGCAAAGGCTCCGTGTGTGAGCCCAAAGACTCCATGTGTGAGCCCTGAGGGTTTTCTGAACCAGGAACCATCACGCAGCTCAGCACAGCATTTTATTATTATTTTATAGGACTCAACACTTATGGTTTATAGTCTATAACATAATACAATACAACGTTCCAACATACGTGCGGATTGGGCTCCATAGTGACTCTGGAGTAAGTGTAGGGAAGCTCGCCATACCATGCTGTAAGTCTTGGCTGCTGGTAAGTTACATCTAAGAGAGAAAATACAAGGCCTTTGAAATGGTTTAGTGCTATTTGCTGTGTACCTAGCGAATGCCAACTACTCAGCCTCGCATTGTGCAGAAGCCTGTGAGAAATACAAAGGAAGAGCAAGGACGGGCCTGACCCAAGGCTCCGCCGTCCTAGAGGACATGGGATTCAAGCAGAGAACGGTGAGAACTAAAGGAAGAAGACAAGAAGGTATGCTGGCATGAACGGAAGGAGCAAAGGCTCTGAGGTGAGGATGTGTGACTTCCTAGTGTCAGTTACGACATAAACAAGGGTGAAGGAGCCAACCAGAGACAAGGAAGGTCTAAAAACCAGGACACAGAGCCTGAAGCCTTGCAGGTAAGAATCTGTGGCCCCCTTGTCCGTACGAGAAACAACACATACTGTCTGCTGGCTGCCACTGCTGTGCATGCGTCTTTGATTCTGCAGCACGAGCTGAGTGCTGCCAACCCCAGCAGGAAGCTGACTGCACTCAGAAGCTTCTCATGTGCAATTTATTAAGAGAGGGAGCTATCCAATGATCTGCTATTTCCCCCACAACTGGTATCAACCGCTACAACAATAAGAACAATAACAAAAGCAGCTAACATTCACTGATGGCTTACTATGAATAGGGCATTCTGCTAAGTACTTATCATGCATTATCTCATTTAACTATCGCAACAACCATATAAGGTAGATATTATTATCAGCTCCATTTTACAGATCAGAAAACCAAGGACTAGAAAAGTACTGTAATTTGCTTAAAATTAACAATTAATTTGAATAAAAGTTAGCAATCAAAGCCAAGTCTGTCACCAAAAGCCCTGCTACACAAACTGCTGGGAGTTAGGAGAAAAACGGACTCTTATTCTGATGTCTGAGTCACAAATGAAGCCAATATACTTTGTCTCTTTCTTTATAGAAAATTTAAATTCACTCAACATGCCAGAAAGGAATTGTGTGCTAGAGCGCAGACTCCCCCCAGTGTCCACCTCTGGTATAACAGGTACTGGTCTTTGGGGATGATCACACAGGAGCAGGTTGAAAACAAGGTCGGCTTTACACACTCAGGAAAGTACAGACACTGAAGCCACAAGAGGCTGGACTCCTCCAGTGAAACTAAAAGGAGACTAAAAAGCCGGTAAGAAGGATTGTGAAAAAAAACATGTGCCAAGTAGAATTGAAAAAGCAAAAAAAAAAAAAGAAAAAGAAAGACCTGGAAGTTTCGATGAAGAAAGAGCAAAGCCAGCACCACCTGAGGTAATAAAGGTAGTGAGCAAGCACAAAGGCAGGTGAGTGTGTCGCCCATAGTTCAGCCAACCCAGTTCAGCCAACCCAAACTCCCTCTGGTTCCTTGGGCTCCCGCCCCATTCTCCTGCTATGTTCTCTCTGAGCACTGCCTGACATTTCTTCTGCCCCCGCTGGCTCATCGCTGCTCATCCTGGGGGTCTCCGGCGGGCTTTGGCCCTGTGTGTAAGCGGGCTGTGGTGAAAAGAGGCAACGGCACTAGAACGCACTCCGGACAGGGAGACCGGCGGCAACAACCACCGCCATCTCTGGGACCAACTTACCCTCTCGGATGCCGGTCCTCTGTTTCCATGGAACATCTTGACAAAGCTGCTCCAATATCCAGTCGGCTTCTTTTAAGTCAACAAAGCCAGGATACAAACATACCCTTGAAGCAGAAAGAACTGTTATTAACAAAAGAACACAGAAAAGATTGGCTTCAGATGCCATCAGAAGAGTAAATCAATCTGGACACTGCCTCCTTTTGTGGGCAGATGAAATCACCTTACCCCCCTTCCCACAGCAAGCAGAGCCCAGTCTCACCCAGGTCATGATGCTCCAGACATAAAATCAACTCCTTCCAAGTTAACACAAATAAAACAAGCAGGAAGGATAAAGGGATTCATGAGTGCTCTTACAGCAATGGCTGAAGTGTTGCTCCAGCACTGCTGAGCTGGGGACCCTTGGGCTAGTTACTCAACTGCTGAGCCTTGGTTTCTGTCATCTGCAACAAGGTTGATACCCACCTCACATGGTCACTGTGCCAAGCGAAATAACTAATAAAGTGCCTGGCCCTGTGTTATTTTAATAATTGATGGTCTCCCGAGACTTTGCCACTTGTAGGGGAAGCAATCATTTACAATTGCATTAAAATTAAAATATCCAATAAACATTCTTTATCTCACTGAATGTACACTTATTTTAGCAATGCCAGGTCAGTTCAAAATCATTTTGGAGAGCCTTCCCTTGGAACATGCTCTTCAACTTTACTCTTTGAAGATGCATCTGGTGTTCTGAAAGAGCCAAAGCTCACCTTAAGCCATACCTGGCTTACAACAAGATGTGACCAAAATAATGCAACTGTCTCCTTGTGTGACAGTTAAACTTGGTTTAAAAGGGAGGTTCCCAAAGGGTTATGACAATAGCAGTGCCACTGGGCTAATTACAGAGACATCTTCTAAGCAATTCATTAGAATATGTCAGTGCTGAAATACTTGTTTTAAATGCCTCATTATTTTATAGTGACAATTAGTATACTCATGCATTAAGGTGATGTTTTCAAATTTTTTAAAAAACGATTAATGTCACTTACCTAGACACACCTGTGGGTGACAGGCTGATTTCATAAACACCCTCTTTGCTAAAGGAACAAAGAACACAGACTTGTTAGTATCAAACAGAGCAATACAATCTGCGAGGGGATGGGCTCTCCTTTGGGACTCCCAAAGCCCTGGCTCGCCAGTCACTGAACAATGAGGGCGCACTCCGAGGCGAGCTTCTTCACTCCTGAGAGCAGGGGCGAGGGGCAGCACATCATTAATGGCATCGGGAACAGAACCCTGACAGGATCAGACCACAGAGAAGACCGTCATAAAATCAATTCTGATCCTACCCCTTTCTACTTCATCCACAGTTTAAGCTGATAAAGTCCAGCAATCTACCACACAAAGGGGTGCCAAATAGAGCTCCGCTCCGGAGACTCGGGAATAGGGAGGCAAGTAACAGGCAGCAGGGGCTCTGAGCATCTGTTGCTTTCAGATCCATGTCTAATGAGGTTCTGCCTCTGGTTAAAGTCCATCAAGGGCTCCCACCCACTGTCCAGCACTGCTTTGGAGGTCCCCATGATCTGGCCCCACCTCCTGACACCTCCCACCGATTCACCATCCTCCAGCAACAATTACTGCTTGGGATCTCAAATACACCTCCATGTTCTAATCCCATGCTTTTCTACATGCCAGGATGCTGCCCCACCATCCAACACCCCAAACCAGCCCACCCCAGCTTTGGTTCAGAGGAAAATTCTAATTTATCCTTCAAAATCTCAGCTCAGCATCAACTTCCTGACCTTTAATCCACCCCAATGGTAACATCTCATCCTCTGTGCTACCATAAGACCTTACATACAAATCTGCTGGTCCATGATACACAGGATTGCAATTTACCTGATTACAGGTGTATTTCATTTACAAGACTGTGGGCTACTGAGGGGCAAGAAATGGGTTATTAGTCTGTTTCCTAGTACCTAGCACATGGTAGTTGAGCAATAAAGTTAAGTGAATTTAATCAAATGTGTAAAAGTACAAAACTCCTGCAGATGCGAAGCATGCTGAGGTCCATGTAAGAGAAGTGACCCTGACTGGATTAGCGCCTCTATCAAGATAACTGTCAGATCCTTCTCAGAAAGGTAAATTGTAGAGGATAAAACAAAGGAACAGCATTCACACCACCCTCTGCCATGTGAGTTAGTAGGCAGTGATCTCTGCAGTGCTCTTAGGTAGATGTGTGAGCCCCTCTGAGCCAAAAGGTAGGTGGAACTACTGGCACATATACATTATGTATCACATTCCTAAAAGTGTTGCCTATAAAGTTTCCCAGAGCATGAGGACAATGTTTCACCGTGCTTTGGGGCTACATGTAGAAGCTGGCTCACTTCAAATGTGAGCCATGCTTCTGGCTAGTAAAAAAAATCTAGCATGGCTAACTTCAGATAACCAAAATTAACCAACCCTAGGGTCAAGTAGGAATGAGTTCTGTCATTTTGCTCCTGACTTGCAAACTCACAATTGCCCATTTTTTTCAGTCCAAATATCCTGTCTGTACCTTATAATGGGTTTCATGGTTTTGTTTATTCTCTTTATCACCAATGAAGACAGTATCGCATTGGTATTTGTAAAACAATCAAAGACCGTTAGCACTGCTACAGTGGGCCTTAAGTGATTAAGTACTCCAAAGCCTTAATATTATGAATGAGGAAACTAAAGTCCGGAGAGATGGCAATAAATTACCTAAGAACAAGGTACACAGCTAACTAGTGGCAAGGCCACAACAACATACCCTTTCTGAAAATATGACGACATCTGTGTTAGTTTCAAATATCTCTAAGATACACAATTCGACCATTAACAGCCAAACAGCTTAGCAGACTGGTCATGGGCAATAACATCAGCCTAGTGCTAAACCGCGAACATAAAGAGACGCTTTCTACTGACAATTTATGCACATCAGATGGAAATTGAAACACAGAGGAGTCAAAGCATCTTTCAACGATTTTGAAAAACAAAACATTTTAGACACAGATTAATGTAAGAGGAATGTTTACTATCGTTTACTTGCTCTGGAACGGTTGTGTGGTTTTAAGAAATAGACTGTAAGGTCATCCAGATTTCTAGCAGCTGTCATACACATTGCTGGTGAAACAGTACCTAAAGCCTTCTCTAAGAGCCAGGTTTCAATGACTCAGGAGAAAGCCCCCTCAATCCTAACCTAGGAGGTATTTTAGCTTATTGTCTGCAGACACATTAGTGAGATAGGGTCAGGAAATCTACACCAGTGTCCACAGTTTAACGTACAGATATCTTGTTGCATTTTCCACATCACTGGTACATTCGGAAAGACTTCTCAAAAGACTAAGTTTAAATACATCTGAGATAAGAATATCCCAGACTAAAATTAAGAAACTAATTGAGCTGTTATCTCTTCTAGATGGAAAAACCAGGGTGAGGGACAGATCCTGGGCTCTCCATTTCAATGTGGGCGTCGGTTATAGGAAGGCAGAAAGTTACTTACTCGATCACCCGCGGCTCTGGGGCTCTGCGCACTACCTGCAAGGAAATGGGCAGATGGTACTCTGGAATGGCTCCTCATCCTCAGGGAGGCTCACTTGCGAAAGTACCAAATCCTCTCATTTCTGGTCAAAATACATCGGGTTTAAAACTATCCTTTTTTAATTCCAAGTTCTTACTATCCCACCAGAAACCCTTGTTTCTGCTCTTCTTAGAACTACTTTATAGTTACTTGTGAGCATTAACAGATGATGTGACCGAAATTAATCCATTTTCCTTCCAGCCAGCAGCTCTGGAAAAACTTTTCCAGGAGTGTTTTAAAAATACAAGATATTCTATGAAGGGATTTGAATCATTATTTACAAAATCACTACTATAGCACAGCAATTTTCAACCAGAGTGCCACAGAAATTTTTTAAACATGCAATACCTGACTATTCAGTCAATGCTGACCTCCTTTCCCTTAGATTGTCAAATAAAAAATGACAACAGCCAACATAATAATAGCCTGTCTTAAACCATAAACGTATCAGTCATATAAAAGAGTTGCATCTTATTGGTCACATCGCATAATAAGGTTGCATCTCATTGGTTAATTTTTGTTACCAGAAATTCTTATATACAAGTATAGGCACCTGATTCTTTAAAAAGTCACTTTGGAGCAAAAAGGGCAGGTAATTAATATAATTATTTTTTATAAATCAATCAAAATTATACCTTTTTTTGTCAGATCGAGAAAAAGTACATTTTTTGGTGTGTTGCAGAATTTTAGTAGTTTACATGTGCTATGAGATGAAAAATAGCCGTTATAGAATGATGGACGATTTTTAACTCTTTCTTACACTTTGTTAAAAAGAGTGAATCTTTACTGTTTCTTACATTTTCCCCCCATGGAAAAAAAAGCCCTCTAACCATGGTATATCTTCTGTGCCAAAAATAAAAATAAAATGTAATTATATATGCCTATAATTTGGGGGCAGACTATGGACAATCCTCAGATATACTTGGAAATTGATAATCTACATTTCATTATTATTATAGTCCTTTAACTTTCCTTTTATTAGTGAATTTATTGTCATTTATTTACTGTCTCCTATGTAAATACAACTGTTATACATAAATCCTTATTACTGTGGAAGGATAAACAAAAATTTACCTGCTGGGGTTCCTTGAACACAAACTGTTTGTCTGACAGATGATGCTCCTTGTTTATCCAGGTCTGACCAGGCCTGTGGTGGAGACGGCTCTCGGCAGTGGTAGCTGAAGCAAGAGAGAGGACAGGCTCAAACCAGGGGAAAGTCTGCTCTCATCACCTTCTGCTGAGCAAGGACCAATGAAATCCACTGAGACACGACCTCCAGGACATGTACAATTTAACTAGCAAGGTCTACCAAAGACGCCAGCCCACACACTGGAAGATCTGAGTGTAGTAACTAAACAGGAGGAACACTAAAGATCAACCCTTAGCTCCTTGGCAACAAATTCACAAAAAACAGCAACCACATTTTAAATAAATCCTAACCATCCAAATGGGAGTACGTTATAAACCAAAGGGATGTAAGTAAAAGAGGATGATAGCTGTCCACATGCACAGGACCCGCACAGGTTCTTGCCTGGCTGAGCAACAGCCTGGCTCTTAGCGGAGCCGGCCCAGGCCCCCTGCACTCGCGCTCGCCGTCTTTTGTCCTCCATGTTGACAAGGAGGGCTTCTGCTCTCAGCTTTCAGAAGATTTCATTCCTCACATGAACCACACAATGGTTTTCTGTTTAAAAAAAAAAAAAAAAGATGCTTTTAGTTGGGGTTGTGAGAACTTGTACTACTAAGGGGTAATTATAATCCTTTCAGGCAGAGAGATTGCTCAATAGCAATCAGAGCTTCCATATAAAATCACCATCTGTCATCACATCTCAATTAAGAGGCCTACTAAGCACTTAGGGTTGCTGGCTTTAAGGTTTACCTTTTGCAATCTTATTATAGTGCTTTCCCTTCATTCACAAAATAGTGCATGTTAAGAAATTCTAAAACCAGGATTATGAACCACATTACTCTTACTAGTCCCCAAGAGTGGAACATAAGGAAACTAATACTCCACCTACACAGAAAGTGAGAAATAGGCTAAGACTCAGTTTCCAAGAAGATTTCCATATCCCATTATTGTTGGCTGCAGCAAACTTCCCTGGCAGCTTGTTAACAACATCCATGGCCTGTCTCAGAAGATCTGATGCAGGATGGACACAGGTGCAGCAAGTATTGCAGGAGATGGTGAAAGGCAGGTATGTATGAGGACCACAGGGTTAAGTGCCTCACCCAAAGTCACTCATGAAATCGACAGCAGATATGTTAACATTCAAATTTTAAGTTATGTATAGTCTTCAGCTAATTGAAAAATCCACTTCATAACGGTCAGTAATGTAATGCTAATTTGATGTTTTTATCGATAAAATTTTAGTTCACAGAAAATACAGGAGCACACAGAGCTACAAAAACAAACAAACAAACAAACAAGCAAGCCAGGGAGGTTTAGGCCATGTATTTTGAAACTACGATCCATTTCTCTTTAATTTCTTTTAAGATTTTATTTCTAGAGAGGGGAAGGGAGAATGAGAGGGAGGGAAACATCAATGTGTGGTCACCTCTCACGTGCCCCCACTGGGGACCTGGCCCACAACCTAGGCATGTGCCCTAGACTGGAAATTAAACCAGAGACATTTTGTTTCCTAGACCAGCACTCAATCCACTGAGCTACACTGGCCAGGGCTTTAAGAATCCACCTGAGAAAATTTCTCATCTGAGGTTCTCAAAGATAACAAGCTTATTTTATGGCTTGTTTAGCCTCCCACCCCTGGAAATTGATTTCTGGGCACAGCCTAGAAATCAGTGGGTTTAACAAATTCCCCAGGTAGTAAGTATGGAATTCTTCTCATTTAGTAAGTGGGGAGATAATAGAGGATGCCACCTGCCCCAAAAGAGTTAATGGCTACCCTGATGGGTGTAGCTCAGTTGGTTAGGCGTGTGGTCAAAGTCAAGGGTTGCTGGTTCGATTCCCAGTCCAGGCACATGCTTGGGTTGGGGATTCCACCCCTTGTCCAGGCGCATATGAGAGGCAATTGACTGATGTTTCTCTTCCTCTTTCCCCCTCCCTCTTCCTCTTTAAAAACAAACAAACAAACAACCTTCAAGAACGAATGGCGGAATCAAAGGCCAACTCTGCAGCCCCACAAGACTTATAGAGGAAGCCCTCCTTCGACATTTCCTCCCAATTGAGGCATTGGAAACTTAAGACGACAATCAGCTATAGTTCTTGTTCTGTTCACGGGTCAGTGATATGTGTCCGGGGCAGTTGTTGAAAATACACATTCCAGAGCCCCATCCCAGACCTACCGAATTCGTGGAGCTCCAAAAGACTGTGAACTAACCCCACCCTCCACCCCGGGATTTTTACCCAGATATAGCCTGAGAGCCCTGCAGCAGGACAAAGAGCAAGGGCTCTGGCGTTAGCCAAGACTCGCTTTGAATCCAGATCTGTCACTTCCCAGTGGCATGATCTGTGGCAAATGACTTCACCTGTTTGGGCCTCAGTTTCCTCCTCTGTAAACAGGAAACCAATCTCTCTCTCACGGTTGAACTGCAGATTAAACGAGCGTGACAGGTGAAAGAGGCTGCTCTTCAACAAGGCTAGCCCTCAACAAGGCTAGCAACTTTTCCTATTTTAGACCCTTCTCTTCCAGGAGGCTAAGGATGAGGTCCGGAGGTCACGTAGGGAGGGACCTCGGAGGCAGTCCCCACGCCACCAGCCCCAAGCACCCATCGGTAAACCCAAAGGCCGCACCTGCCCGCGGAGCAGGGCTCGCAGGTTCAAAAGCGCACGCCCGGGTAAGCAAACTCCAGGCCCAGACCTGCTCTGCTACCAGCGGTCCGGGGAACCTTAAGAGTGCAGCACAGACTCCAGCAACTCCCTATCATAGACCTCGGCGGCAGGCACTTCCTCTTACGTCATGCACGGCCACAGCAGCCACTTCCGGCTCCTTCTCCTGGAGTCCGGGCAGCTCTGCGTCCCCGCTCTCGGAGGACCGCGTCACTGAAGGTGCCGAAGGAAGGGCCGGGCTGTAGGGGAGCACAGGGCTTGAGGGTTAGGTGGATCTCCGCGAGGAGCCGGGATATGTCGAAGGTGGGAATGAAGATGTCTTTACTAGGCCAAGGTCCTCTGGACTCCACCGTCCTACCCTTGCCAACTGGAGACTTCCCAGCATCCTTTCCCGCCCTTGTGGAAGAGGGAGGGAGTTGGGGAACCAGGTGCTAAGCAAACGGATTTGAATTTTACCCTGAAAGCCATGGAGAGTCTAAGGTGTACCTCCTCTGTGGTCCCATTGTAGGCTGTGCATACCTCCATCAGTAGTACTTACAACAGGACGTGGGACCACGCGTTATTCTTCATGGTTCTCCAGGGCTAAGCAAATTTCGCTTGAGAGAACCAACCTAAGTTTCAGTCCAGATACTAGCATTCACTATGTGTATAATCTAGGGCAAATA
Source organism: Anoura caudifer (assembly GCA_004027475.1). Classification (NCBI taxonomy): domain Eukaryota; kingdom Metazoa; phylum Chordata; class Mammalia; order Chiroptera; family Phyllostomidae; genus Anoura; species Anoura caudifer. Next base: position 125,715 of record PVKU01003777.1, read on the forward strand.
TTCCGCTTCTATACAAAATGGGCATAGCGTCTGTTGGGAAGATTAAAGGAAGTAGTGTATTTAAATAATTTAGCATGATGTCTGGTACACAGACAGAAACTCAGATGTTAAGAGTGCCTTTGCCTCATCTGAGTTCTTGAGAAACATCTTTCAAGTGGTCATGTTAAACCACGTATCTCACAGGGTGAAAATAGCAGAAGGAGCACCAAATTAACTCTTTTATGCAAGTTATTCTTTACGATTACCAGGGCATAGTCACTGTAAAGTCTTTGAAAGAAGCCTCATATTATTAATATATACAGCTTACCAGCAGGAAGCTCAGTGAACTCCATCAATGTACCTTTTTTTTTTTTTTTTGCTAATATCAGATCTAGTTTTCACAGCATCCATTATTCTTTGCTATACCTTGTGATGTTGAAGGAAAAATGACTTATCCTGCAACTGAAAGGAGAGAAAAATGGTAAGGCCACCGGACTACAGTTTTTATACCCCACCCCCATCAACTCGTATATAATTTGTCAGTGTCTGCTTCTGGCTCAGGAATCTTGGCTGTATCTTCCAAAGGGTGTAATTTATTTCTTTTTCAGTGGTTATGATTTTGGAACAGGAACAAATAAGTCTGGATTGAGGAGTCCCTAGAAGTAGTGTTTGCCAAGTAAAAACTATTCAAAACTCAGTACATAGCTCACTTGCATCCAAAATCACTACATCTTTGACAGAATCACCTGCATTTTTACCAAGTGCCCAAGGTGATTCTGATACATAGAACATTTGAAAACCTTTTGGACACATGTAGGGTGACAAATTGTTCCAGTGTGTCTGGGATGGAGGGGTTTCCCCGGACACAGGACTTTATAAGTGCTAAAGCCGGGACAATCCTGGGCAAACTGTTGATACATATGAGTATATAGTATTAGAAAGATAATCTTGATGCATCTTGACATCCTGGGCTTCCTCATTTTTATTTGGAGGACTTTCTTTTATTGGGGTTGGGGGTGGAGACCATGGAGAGAGAATGAAGGTGAAGTGCATTGCCAATTATTACTCACTGATTCTCAGTTCCAAACCCATCCTTCACTGCCCTGCTCACAGTACTGGAACATTTCTTTTTCCATTTAGCCTGGTGTTAAGTTTCAGCAGTAGAGGGTGCCAAAGGGACATTAGAGGAGGAAAGGGCTCTACCTGATTCCCCGGTGCACCTCTCAGCTTGGTCTTCAGTGCATGGCGGCGACATTGCAATGGGCTGGATTGCTATGTTAGTTGAATTTACAGCCTTGTTAAGTTTCTCTTGTGAAGTTAAGGCATTAATTGAGAAGGAATGGGATGCCAAAACTTGAAATAGGGATATCTGCTTGGGCCCAGATGAAAATGACAATCTTGAACACCCAAGCAAGCCACCCTGAGCCTCCCTTGGCAGTGGAAGCAGCTTGTCCTCCCATGTCTGAGGAGACTGGTTGAATTTTGTTCGAAAATCCTGTGGAACCCTCACCTGGAGCAGATGACTTGAAGAACACAGCATAGGTCTGTACTTCCTATCAGGTGAGAATGCTTCCAGATTTTCGCCGCCTTTGTGTTCCACCTTGACCTAGAGGTAGATCTAACGTAGAGGTTCTTTGAAGTGGCTGCTCCCTCTGTCTAGTATTTCTGTATTTTTAGAGTTTTTCCTTTCCCTTGTAGGTAATTATTACGGTTAATAATTCTTTGTTTTATTTGTTCGAATTACTATGTAGTTTGTCTACTTGAGTCCTGTTATAGTATGATTATGATATCAGGGACTGAGAGCAATGGCTAGCAAGTGACTAGCCCCAGGGTTGGCCTTAAACTGTAAGTAAGTGGTTTACCTCTGCTTTGGACCCTTTGCTCTGGTACTCCTCTCCTTTCTCTACCTGAGAGAGCCCTCCTAAAGTCCCAGCAGGTTTTGCTGATTCACTTGTCTTGTCTCTCCTCTGAAATCAGTTTCTCAGCATGTAGATGGAAAACCATCGCATCAGAGTCACTAGGGGAATGCTTATAAAAACTTGCCCTGGCTGGTGTGGCTCAGTGGATGGAGTGCCAGCTTGTGGACTGAATGGTCACTGGTTCAATTCCCAGTCAAGCACATGCCTGGGTTGCAGGCCAGGTCCCCAGCTGGGGGTGTGCGAGAGGCAACTGATAGATGTATCTCTTGCATGTCAATGTTTCTCTCCTTCTCTTTTTCCCTCCCTTGACCTCTCTGTAGAAATAAATAAAATCTTTTTTAAAAACCTGGGGATTCCAGGCCCCCTATCAAGATTCAGAGTTAGCAAGTCTGGGGCAGGGCCCTACATTTTGCATTTTTAACAATGCCTGGTTTGATTTCACAAGAACCTTTAAGAGTTCTCTGCCTTTTCCAGCTGCCTGCTTTCTCCTGGTGATCACTTTTCCACTTAACAGTTATTTCATCCCCTGGATGGCAAAACAGGTCAATATTTTAAGTGTTAATAGCTCTTAGAACTTATTCTGGGTGAGTCACACACTGCGGCCTATTTTCAGTTGCCGATTTTCACTCCAGACTCTTGCCCAACATTCCCCGTTTCAGTCATGTGCCACTTGGGGAGCTCCTGCTGCTGAATTCCTGAGACGATCCAATCCAAGGAAAATAATGGTACATCATGCTAATAGCTCTCAGCGAAGGTGTTGCAGAGAGAAATTCCCAGCGTATGTCTCACTGCCCAAGGCTTAGCAGTTCCCAGCTTGAGGAAGGAGGGTGGGACAGGAACCTGCCAACTCTACAGTGTGTTCATGTGGAGGCTTTCAAGTCTTGCCAACTTTAAACAACACTGAGGGAGAGAGGATGCTTGCCCAGACTCCAGACAGGAACGCCTCCTGTTCAATGCCCAGCACGATTGCTGATGCTGCCAGAGAAAAAACCTTCCAGGAATCACAGTGTAAACTATGCAAAGTAGAATGAAGACAGGGCTATTCCTGAAATGACATACGGAGCCATCTTCTGGGACCTCATAGCTGGGGTTTTTTTTCAATGACTTCAAAAGGGAAGGGTTGGTAGCAAAGTAGTACAGTATGGAATATGGAAATTCTCTCTACTACTGTTCAATTTTCCTGTACACTTAAAATGAAAATTAAATGTACAGTCTATTAACTAAAAAAAGACAATTAGCCCTGGCCGGTGTGGCTCACTTGGTTGGAGCGTCATCCCGACTGAAAAGTTATGGGTTTGATCCCTGGTCCCAGCGCACACGATCGCCTGGCTGAGTATGTATGGGAGGCAACCAATCATTTCTCACATTAATGTTTCTCTTTCTCTCTTTCCCTCTTTCTAAAAGCAATGAAAAAAAAAATGTCCTCAGGTGAGGATTTAAAAAAAAGACAATAGAAAATATCCAAACTAAGGCATAGAGAGAAAAAAAGGTGGAACACTCAAGGGGGGCTTCTGGCAGTACAGCTGAATAACACAATTAAACTCTGGCTAAATTAGAACCACCACACAGAGTGGCCACAGAGTCCCTATGGATGCTGGTTTGAAGCTGTGTTTGATCCCTGGTCCCAGCACATACGATCCCTTGGCTGAGTATGTATGGGAGGCAATAATTTAAAATTTTCTCTGCAGTAATTTAAAATTTTCCCTTTGTTGTTCTATCATGTACCTGTTAGCTTACACCATACTGAACCCCTACCTAGGAGAAATGTAAAACAAGTAATTACCCAAAATCCTGCAAAATGAGTTGGTTACTACTCTATACAATTTACTGCAAGACTGGAGTCACAAAAAATAAGTGATATTTCCAAGGGCAAGAAAACAAACCAAAAGGGGAAAAAACGTGTAAGAAACTGAAATCAGAGCTAGAAGCAGTTGGCACTAAGAAAACAAGAAATTAGTGGTTGCCCCTTGGGGGAAATAACAAACCCAGCGCAAGGAGCAGGAGTGGAACTCTTTAGATGATTTGAAGACGAGAGAACTAAGCCCAGGGTGCGGGCACTGAGTCGGGTACCTCCGGTGCGGTGAGTGCGCGGGGCTGGGAGAGCACCCAGGCTGCAGCCCACGGGAGCAAAGCGTTTGTCTCTGCGGAGGGACACCCCCAGTAGTCCTCAGGGTTCTCCAGGTTACAATCAAACAAACAGGATTTCAAAATTTAAAAAAAAAAAAAACAAAAAAAAAAACCAGAAGGATACAAACCACTTTGAATGAGAGTCAAGAGACATACAAACAGTAGATTCAGACTCCTAAGAATTTCAAGTATAAGAATCTACCAGATATAGAATATAAAATGCCAATGTATGAAGTACTTCCATAAAATTTTAAAACTATATGAAAAGTGAGCAAAGCATTACAAAACTACCAAGAAACAAGACCAACTAGAACTTTTAAAAAGAAAAAATAAAAATAGTGGTAATTAGCTTTAATAGCAGATAAATATATGAAGAAGGAATTATAGAACTGGAATATATATGCAAACAAATTATGCAGTATGCAGCTGAGGGAGACAAGAAAGATGGAAAATGGGAGAAAGGTTATGAGACAGAATGAAGGTATGACATTTATAACCAGAGACTGGAAGACAATGGGAATTTTTCAGAAAAGACCAAAGATATGAATTCTTGGATACAGGAAGCACAATATGAAACCAAGTGTGACAAAATTTTTAAATTCCACACATAAACGCACTGTCATGACACTGAGGAACACCAAGCCAAAGACAAATGTGGCCAGAGATACATCGCCTGTGAAAGAATGCCATGTCGACACTTCTGAACGACAATAGAAGCCAGAAGTCAGTGGAATGGTGAGGTATTTCATTCACCCTAAGATGCCATCCATCCTAAAGCACACCTTTACTCATTCAATATAGGCCCAACAAGGAAATAAAAATGGTCCTAATTAAATTATGACATCAACCAGAAGGAAGATCTGAGATGCAAAACAGGTGTGCAAACAAATTGATAAACGTGTAATTTATCTTATACCAACATGTTTGTATAAAATGATGATGAAAGCATATAATTTATAGGGTTTGAAAACAAATTAAAATCCTAGTCCACAGAAACATAAGTCAGGAAAGGGTTGATCAGAATTACAGCGTTCTAAAGACCCTGCATTTTTAAAGAAAGGTCTGTGGTTCCAGATAACTTAGATTGTATTGAGTATGTAGTGAAAAGGTTCAGGAGTAAAACAGAAAAAACATAGAGTGTAAACTTTGAAACTAATAAGGGGCAGAGGTAGAATTAAAAAAAACAAGAAGGGAGAAAGAAGGCATAAAATACAGTAACAAATACCACTAAATAGCAGAGATCTTCATGTTTTGGAATTGTAATAAATGTAATTGAAATAAACCTGCCTATAAAAGGCAGAGGTTGCCAAATAAAAACAAATTCAAGTTTATTTGGCTTACCAGAAACAAAACTAAAATATGAACACATAGAAAAATAGAAGACAAAAGGACTTAAAAATGCGTACTAAAATACTAACAAAACGAAGCAGAGGTAGCTATAGCCTTGCTTTATTACCCCCAAAAGATCATTAGCAATAAGAAAGTCAGATTTCAACCCAAAAAAGCATTAGCAAATAAGGATGTCATTACATGACAGGAGTTCAGCTCACCAAGAAGATGTAAGAATTCTTAACTTTATTTACCTAACAAGATAGCATCAAAATGTATAAAGCAAAAATTGTAAAAAACAAAGGAAATGGACAAATCCATCATTACAGTGAGAGAATTCAAAACATTTCTCCCTTACTGATAGATCAGGCAGACAAAAGTTAGTAAACATATGGAAGATTTGAATATAATTCACAAGCTTGCTTAAATGGATATATATCAAAAATAACAAATATTCTTCTAATGGGTAGTAATAAAAAGTTTACACGTGTATTATTTTCCTAAGGCTGCTGTAACATTACCACAAACTAAGAGGCAGAAATCAAGACTATTCTCTCACAGTTTGGAGGTCAGAAGTCCAAAATCAGTTTCTAGATCAAAATCAAGGTGCTGGCAGGGCCTGGCATCGTCCAGAATCTCTAGGGGGAGGAATCCATTCTTTGCCTTTCCAGCTTCTGGTGGCTGGTGGCATTCTTTAGCTTGTGGCTGCACCATTCCGATCTCTGCCTCTGTGGTCACATTGCCTTATACTCCTGCGTGCAATATTTCTTTGCTTCTCTTATTAAGGATGCGTGTGATTGCATTTAGGGCCTGTCTGGATAATCTAAGAAAATCTCCAGGTCCCTAAATTAATGTCTGCAAACACCCTTTTTAAAATATAAGGTAACGTTTACAAGGTACAGGGATAAGGACCCTTGTACCGATGTCTTTGGGGGCCATTTTCAGCCTTCTGCAATTATATATGGAAATGTAGCCCTGGCTGGTGTGGCTCAGTGCACTGAGTACCAGCTTGCAAACCAAAGGGTCTCCAGTTCAATTCCCAATCAGGGCACATGTCTGGGAGGTGGGCCAGGTCCCCAATTGGGGGTGCTTCAGAGGCAACCACACGTTGATGTTTCTCTCCCTCTCTACCCTGCTCCCTAGCAATAAATTAAATCTTAAAAAAAAAGGAAATATGTATATTTGCTTATAAACATAAAAGTATATATCAGGATATATATATATATATATATATATATATATATATATATTTACTTTACTCCAAGCTAGATTCTGAGCACTTTAACAATACTGATTCCTGCCCACAACACTCTCTGATAGGTGCCATTAGTATTTCTGGTTTTCAGGTGGCAAAAACTGAGGCAAAGAAAGAATATAACTTTCCCAAGCTATTTCATACTCATGTTTTCTGACCAGAATACAGTTATTTAGAAATAACAATTTTAAAAAACTTTTTATTTAGAAAGTTAAGATTTATAGGACATTTGCAAAAACAGGATAAAGAATTTCCATATACCCTTCACCTAGATCCTTCAAATATTAGTATTTTGCTGTATTTGTTTGATCATTTTCTGTACACATAATTTTTTCTAACCCTTTGAGATCAGGTTGCATATACAATGCTTGTTATCCCTAAATACTGTACTATGCATTTCCTAAAAATTGAGGACTTTTCTTAAGTAACCACAGTACAGTGATCAGACTCTGGAAATTAACATTGATTAATTGCTATTATCAAATCTATAGTTCTTAGTTTCACCAATTGTCTCAAAAGTGTCCTTTATAGAAAAAAAAAAAAAATCCCCTCCGCTAGAATACAATCCAAATCATGTGCTACATTTTTCAGATTTCTTTAATCTGAAATGTTTGACAAGTATAGGCTGGTTATTTGGTAGGTTTTTCTGATATTTCTTCTTGATTAGATTCAGGTTATGCATTTGTGGCAGGAATACACATAAATGATGTCATCTTCAGTCTATCACATCACAGTGCACATAATGTAAAATTCGTATTAATGGTTACATGAATGCAAGTTTTTTTAAAGAAAATAGTTATAAAAACTTATATTTGTGCTTTTAAAAACTTAAGATTGTGCTTTTAAAAAACATTTCTAAATAACTCATAGGTCAAGGAAATCATAATGTAAATTTTTAAATATTAGCCCTGAGAAATAGTGAGGACATGTACATTTTGTGTACACACACACACAAATTGTGGGATGTAGCAAAAGATAATAAAAAAACCTTAGATGTTAGTGTAAAGTAGAAAAATATTAAACATGAGTTACATGTCCCGTTTATGAAGAAGAAAAATAGCAGGCCCTGGGTGGGTGGCTTAGTTGGATGGAGCATCATGTCATAAACCAAAAGGTTGTAGGTTTGACTCCCAGTCAGGTGTGTACGGGAGGCAACAGATCAATGTCTCTCTCTCTCTCTCTCTAAAAATCAATAAGCATATTCTCAGGTGAGAAGGAAAAGTAAAGCATAAAGTAAAAATCAATAAGCATATTACTCAGGTGAGTAAAAAAAGGAAGAAAAATAATAGGAGGCTTCTGGTCAAGATGGAGGGGTAGGTAAACACGCCTCGCCTCCATGCACAACCAAAGCAAAAGTTACAACTAGGCTACAAAACAAATGTCACCCAGAATCAGCAGAAATCCGGCTGTCCAGAAGTCTGACAACCATGGATTTAAAGAAGGCATATTCATCCAGACAGGTAGGAGGGGTGGAGACTCATACCTGCAAAGAGGCACAGAGAGATGGAAAGGTAGGGAGAGATGCAGTGGCACAGAGAGGGGCAGAGATGAGGAATGGGTGGTCCCACATCCACATGTGGTAGATAAAAATTGGGAGGGATACCGTGGGAGTGAGGGGTCCAGCCCCAGACCAGACCACCTGGCCCAGGGCTCCAACACAATGAAGATAAGTCCCTATAACTTCTGGCTGTAAAAACTATTGCGGGTTCGGGCGGAAAAAGAAACAGTGGGAGTCTCAGGACTCTCCTCTGAAAGGACCCACAAAGGACTTTGGACTTATGCAGACTCATTCCCTCTAGGCTTTAGCACCAGGGCAACAGCTGGACAGGCCACCAGTGGCATACAGGGAGTAAGTGAAGTGAGTGGCATCAGAGCAAGTGCCAGGAGACAGCTTCCTCCTGAGCAAAACTCCAGAGGCCAGACAGTGGCCTTGTCCCCTCTCTGAGCACCCCTTCACACAGAGGTACAAAATGGTGGCATGCATTATCCCACCCTGGCTCCACCCCATCCAACTTACGGGTGTGCTTTTCTATAATTGACCACGCTACTAAGACAGGGAGTCAAAGCAGCTCTACCTAATACACACAAACACACACACGGAGGCTGCCAAACTGAGGAGGCAAAGAAATGTAGCCCAAATGAAATAACAGAGGAAAACTCCAGGAAAAGAACTAAATGAAATGGAGATAAGCAACCTATCAGATGCTGAGTTCAAAACACTGGTTATAAGGATGCTGAAGAACACATTGGGTACTTCAACAGCACAAAAAAGAAAAAGAAAAAAAAAAAAAAAGACCTAGGCAGAAACAAAGGGTACGTTAAGTGAAATAAAGAAAAATCTATGGGGAACCAACAACGAAGGGGATGAAGCTGAGAATAAAATCAATGATTTAGAACATAAGGAAGAAAAAAAACAGTCAATCAGAACAGCAAGAAAAATTAAAAAACAAAAAAAAAACAAAAAAAAAACAAGGATAGGCTAAGGTGCCTCTGGGACAACTTCAAATGTACCAACATCCAAATCATAGGGGTGTTGGAAGGAAAAGAGAAAGCGCAAAAAATTGAAAACTTATTTGAAAAAATAACAAAAGAAAAATTCCCTAATCTGATAAAAGAAATACACATACAAGTCCAGGAAGTACAGAGTCCCAAACAAGATGGAAGCAAAGAGGCCTACGCCAAGACACATCATAATTAAAAAGCCAAAGGTTAAAGATAAAGAGAGAAGCTTAACAGCAGCAAGAGAAAAGCAGAGAGTTACCTACAAAGGAGTTCCCATAAGACTGTTGGCTGATTTCTCAAAAGAAACTTTGCAGGCAAGAAGGGGCTGGAAAGAAGTATTCAAAGTGATGAAAAGCAAGGGCCTGCAACCAAGATTACTCTATCCAGCAAAGCTATCATTTAGAATGGAAGGGCAGATAAAGTGCTTCCCAGACGAGGTAAAGCTAAAGGAGTTCATCATCACATAACCATTATTATATGAAATGTTAAAGGGAATTATATAAGAAAAAGATCAAAGCTATGAATATTAAAATGGCAATAAATTCACAACTATCAACAATTGAATCTAAAAAATAAACTAAGCAAACAAGCAGAACTGAAACAGAATCACAGATATGAAGATCATTTGAAGGGTTATCAGTTGGGAGGGGGAAAGAGGGAAAGTGGGGGAAAAGGATTAAGAAGTACAAATCAGTAGGTACAGAATAGACGGGGATGTTAAGAACACCATGGACATGAACTCAGGGGGAGATTGCTGGAGGGAGTGGGGATACTGGGTGGAGGAAGGCAAAGGGGAAAAAATCAGGACAACTGTAATAGCATAATCAATAAAATATATTTTTTAAAAAAGAAAAATAATAGAACCCCCCAGAAAGCAGAACATAAAAAGAGCAGAGAGGATCAATAAAGCCAAAAGTTGGTTCTTTAAAAAACTAATAAATAAACTTCTGATAAAATGGTAAGGAAAAGAAAGCAAGAAGACATGAATATCAGAAAAAGAAATCAAGTACATATCTAGCAGTGATTTAAAAACTAAGAAAATTCCTTTAATTACTTTATGCTAATAAATTTAGAAAGAAATGGGTAAATGCTTAGAAAACAATTTTTTTCCCAAAATTGATTCAACAAAAAATAGAAACCTTGAGTGGTTTCATTACCACTAAAACAATCAATAGTTAAAAATCTTTCCATGAATAAATACTTTCAAGGTTTTTATAAACTTTCAAAGAAAAAATTGTTCTAATTTTTTATAGATTCTTCCAGAGAACAGTAAAATAGGCAACACTTCCCAGCTCATTTAATGAAATTACAATCTTGATATGAAAACCCAACTTCCTAAATATAGATGTAAAATTTCCAAAATAAATACCAGCAAACTGAATTCAGCAGTGTATAAAGTTTATAAAATATGACCAAGACTGTGAAGGTGATTTAATACTAGAAAGTCATAACTAAAGTAAAATAAGATCATGAAATCTTCAGGAAATACATCACCTCACATACGACTTCACCATGTATATACTCCTAGCTGCTCTTGGAACCTGCCGGTTACGCTCCCTCCTTGGGCTCCTTGCACAGGCTGGTCTGCCTGAGCGCAAGGCTCTCCGGAGGCCGCCCCTCACTAAAGCCTGCTCTGAATCCCTTACCAGCGATCACAAGCCTCCCACCCTGACACACTGATTCCCCTTCCTCTTAACCCTGCTTCATTTTTCCTCACAGCTCACAACACTTAGGCTACGTTATGATTATTCTTTTCGCTTATTATCTGTTTCCCTCCTTTGCTCCCTCCCCTCCTCCCAACTCAAAGATAAGCAGTATCCGGGCAAGAACTTTTGTCTGCTGTGTTCGCTGCAGTTTCTCCAGCACCCAGCAGAGTCGGTGGCATGCGGTCATGCGGTCGGCACTCCATCAGCACACCCCATGGTATGTCTAGAACCTTTGTAACAAGGAAGACCAGCTTGCTTACATCCTTCCAGGATTACCTGGTGTCGGACCGAGTTTGCTTATTTTTCAGTGACACATATACCAGGAGAGTGGACAAAGCTGTAATATGCCATTCATCAGATTACAAGTTTCCATCTGGTACGTTTGTGTTCATGCTAGACACGTGTTCCGTTTTAGATGCCTTCATACAAATCTCAGTAGAAAGATCTGCATTTTCACAAGGGAATTCAAAGCCTGGCCACGCATGTATGTTTTGCACCATGAGATGAATGACACAAACATGCCAATCTAAAAACATTAGGATGTCACAAAGTAGTGAGTCCTCAACATTTTTAAAAATTAACTTTTTTTTCCAACAAATAAAAAAGCTTTGATAATTTGTTTTGACACTGGTAAACTACAGAGATAAATAGAGGAATCCAGGAGCACCTAAATCTCAGTTAGTTTTTTATGTTAGTAGACCAAGGAACTTACAGTACTACTTCAGTTCATTTTATTCTCATAAGGGATCATCACAGTAAATTTTTTTTCACACTGAATCAGCACCATTTGTACCGGTATCAGCACTGATGTTCCCTCCATGTCAAGCTCAGTTCTGTTGTATTTCGGTGCCATAAATATCAAACGAGAAATCAGAATTCATCTCTTTAGGGCAGGACCACAGTTGAGGAAATGGAGACCAATAATATCCCCTTTAGCATCTATTTATTTATCCCCAGTGTGAGTGGGACTGGCATGACGACAAATGGGAACGGCACACGCCCTCACGTGTGCAGGCCACTTCCTCCCAGGCCCCCGTGCTATTTCACTGAGAGAGGAATGAGAGGGCAATGAATTAAAATCTGCCTTCTGTGTTGTGGGGTGAGCTGATTCTACACGAATAATCGATACTATCTTCTACTCTATGCTTTGTGGGCTCAAACCTTATCTAGCACATTTCAGACAATCAAGTCGATATAGAATTAAGTCTTAAAAAATGATGTTTCACTATGTTGAAGGTTTGGAGAACATTAGTTACTCTTTTAGTACAATTTTTCTTTCATGTGCCTGGAAACATGGATTTTCATTTCATCATCTTCAACACTGAGTGTCAAGTAGATGAGGATACTTGCTAAGTTGAAGCAGTCAAAGCCACAGCTCAGAAGTTGTGAGATTGCTAAGGGAGTTCCCAGCCAGAATATAACTTTTCTAATGGGGATATGAGGAAAAGTCTTTTGTGTACTTGTAAGCCAATCCCTCCCCCTCTCTGCCAACTTTCCACCAATAACCACCCCCACAATCATCAACCAGCCAACCAACCAACCAACCAACCAACCAGCGGGTGAAAGGAGATGAAATATTGCCTGGGCGACTGTGTTTCAACAAAATGAGAGAGAAGGCAATGTTTTCATAAAGCTAAATTTATTCCATTTAAATGACTAGTCCTTATTCTGAGAGTACATTCTTCCTACTTTTTGTATGCCAAAATGTCTTTTATATAATGATGGTAATTTGGTTTTCTGTTTTTGTTTTATGTCCTTAGCTGACAAAATTTAAAGCTAGAAATGCTTAAATACCCCAATTAAAAAATTGTTTTTTTCCAATTTACTGGTGCTTAAAACTCAGAACCTTAGGGACAGAGCCTAGGGAAAGACCCACCTTTTAGGTTGCACATTTCACAGCACAGATTATTGCCTGGCAATTTCCCCAAATGGATATGTGGCAGAATAAAAGTAAGACTTAATTTATATTAAGCCAGTGTAAAAATGGCCTGAAGTTCAAGCGCCAAAGAACTATAGTTTCAATCAACACCATGGTTATATCATCTCTCATTAAAACGAACTATATCAATTACCTATAGGCTACCAATTGAAAAGTGTTAATGCTACTTCTCTGATGTCATTGTTCTAGGAATAGCCTCTTGTCACATAGGCGAGCAGTGTGACTGCAGTGTGGAAAGCAAAGCAGCTGGTCCAAGCAGGCCCCTTTCCTGGGTCAGGGTTTCAGTGACACTCCAGGTGGCCGCCAGGCTCAATGCACATTTTGGCCCGTTTACCTTTATAAACCATACCATATAGTGTTCAGTCATTACATACATTTAAAGTGAGAACAAATATGTATTAGACAAAAGCATATTTTCATCGGCTTCATGTGTAAGAAAATCTCCAAATTTCATGACTTATTTTTATGTCATTAACTACGTTGGGAAAAAGAGAAGTTCCATATAAACAAACATACAAACTGGGACAGGCCTTTAGAAAAGCTTACAAAGAACTATGCAAATTGCTTGTATGTCTTCCTGTAAGTAAATTGGTTAATTTTTAGTCCCCCATATTGTTAAAAACAAGAATGAGTAGCTGGCCATGACTTTTAAAAGTATGTTTCAGAGAAAATACCTGAACCATCATCAGCATTTTGGGCCAGATGGAATGGTCGGGATCATGCGCCACCCTGTCATTCTGTGATTTGCTGTGATCGTGTTCCCTCCTGTTAAGTTGTTCTTGTTAAGATCGGTTCTATATCCCATTGATATGAGCATTTACGTTACACTACAAAACACCTGCTGGCGGCAACCAGAATACATGTATCAAGAACTCATGCTTTCTTCCCGAATCTGACCACATTCAGCCTTATTGGGTACTATTAAAACGACAACCGAGGATTTGGGAGCTGCGGGGGTGACCTGCGGTGCTGTGCACGGGCTGGATCGCACGGCCAGGGCACCTGATGCAGTGGCCGATGCCTAGTTCTTCTTGGCTTTCTTCAGATAGCGAGCCCGCGTGGCCTTGTTAAAATTCATGGTCATTTTAAAATAGAACCAAGAAGGCACGATTGAGATGATTGAGCCCTAGGAAAAGAAATGGGGAGATATGTAATTGCAGCCTACAATTTGAGCTAAATTAAAATACACGATCTTTTACTATATTTGTTTTACTATGTTTTTTATTTATAGGTAGATTTTAGAGTTCTTGGGTATTTAAAATAAAACATAGACGACTCATTAGTAAGTCTAGACAATATATATGTTAATATATCACACACTATTTTGTGACTCAGTGCGGGGCAAAACCCACGAAACCCAAGTGCTGGTCCGGGACTTAGAACTCCACCTACCATAAGAGAATGGATCGGGTATCCGTTGGTTCGGGACTTCAAGCCCACAGTTTTCAGCGCCGACTTCACATATGTCTCTGAAGAGGGTATTTGCAAAGTTGCCTTTCGGATTTTAGCCAATTTTGTAGCCACAAAGAATGGCAGGACACTCTGGAAAGGCAACACCCCCCCCAGAAAAAACATGCCATTGATTAAGAAGGCCACGCACTCGGGGTTTGCTGTCACGCTCTCCTGCTCTGCGTGGCAGAAACATTCTGAGGAGCAATCAAGTCTGAGTCTTTAGAGAGAGAAAGAGAGGAGCAGCCACCTATGGCCGGCTGCTCAGAACACGTGTCGGCGGAAAACAAATGGCAGTAAATCAATCTCTCAACCAAACAGAATCTGAAACTGGAGAAAGTTTTAAAAACAAGCAGGACACCTTTTTGAACATTTAAAAAGAAGGGATTACAGAAGTCTAAAGAGCAGAGCTTCAGGATAGGATACTCTTTCTACTCTGACTGAACATTTGCAGATTGAGCACAAGGAAGAGATTTTTGACAAGTTTATCCTCCTAAAGAAGTCATGCTACATTTCCCCATAATTTATAGTCAATTAAGCTTCTTTCAGCTTTGTTCCTTCTACAAGAAACATTTCACTCTCAGCCTTTGGCCTACCTCCACTTTTTTTCCTTACTTTCTGAGTTTGTTTGTTTTATTTGTTGGGGTAACACTAATTAAATTAACTTTTATTGGCGTAACACTGATTAATAACGTCATATAAATTTCAGTTGTATGACTGATTCTGAGTTATAGAAACTTTGCTATTAATAAGATAGGACCGCCTCCCTTTTCTGCTTTTTTTCTTGGTGGGGGAGACAGTAGGACAATACAGAAGCAGCTTGAACAACTCAAAGACACTCGAGGGGGTGACAAATCTGAATGCTGCCTTTAAGAGGGACTTAACTAGCGCTCGTTGTTTATTGCTTACACCGACGATACTTTGGATGTGCTTCAATGGAGAACACAAGGGAACACCATGATGACGAGTGCTGGGTCACGACACAAGAGATTCCTCAATGGTTTGAAACACCTCGGGCAGGGTTGCTCCCCAAAGAGTGAGCACACTGGTTTATCTCAGGTGGGTGAAAGGAAGGGCGTGGACCACAATGCTGTATCTGCAAAAGGAGAGCTGCTCTAACACTTGGTGGTCAGAATGAAAAACGCCATTACCAGAGGTAGAAATGAAATCGAGATGTGCTCCACACCTTGCCTTTCCTTCCTGCCGAGAGCTGGAAGGAGTGTTCCCGTGATTCTTTCCATGTTTTGTTTCTTTGGTTTGTGTTTCCCCACCCCCAGGGATGAGTAGAATTTATCTCTGGATGACAAGGATGATTTAACATACAAAAGCCAATCAACACGATGCACCGCATTAACAGAATGAAAGAAAAAGTAACACTTTCTGTTCCTCATTTGATGCAAAATGAAAGAGAAAAGAAAAACACCTCTGACAAAATTCTACATCAACTTTTGGTTTTGGAGAATTTGTTTATTGCAATTATTACTGTCCACTTATCCCTCACTTACTGGCAAAAATAGTTTGTCAAATAGGCCTCTGAATATCACACAGTATGAAATGCAGAGTTCAATGAGGCACTCACAATGAGAGAGAGGGGTTTATTCACCAAGCTGAGGAGCAAACACAGCAAAACAGAGTACATACATGTACTCTGTCTCAAATAATGAAGAACGTACGCAAACCACGTCAAATTGCTATGCCTCAGCTTTCCTGGTCACAAAAAAAGTGAAGATTAAAAAACTGTTGGCATATATAGACTACAAAACCTGTAAAGTTTTGAGCTTCTCTTGCCCTGGCCAGTATGGCTCAGCTGGTTGGGCATCATCCCGTAAGTTGAAAGGTTGCAGGTTTGATTCCTGGTCAGGGCACATGCCTAGGGTGTGGGTTTGGGCCTGGATTGGGGCACGTACAGGAGGCAACCAATTGATGTTTCTTTCTCACATCAGTGTTTCTCTCCCTCTCTTTCTCCCTCTCTTGAAAATCAATAAGCATGTCCTTGGGTGAGGATTAAAAAAAAAGTTTTGAGCTTCTCAAGATGAAGATGGTCTCATACTCCCAATTATTTAACTACATTATAATCCCCCTCTTTATATATCTGTATCTGGCATAAGTTGGACTACTTTGATCTTGTAGAAGACTCAAGTCGCACTGCCTGGCTGAGCCACTTGATGGCGCCACAAGTTAACTCCTCACGCAGCTAAACCAGCCAACTGTGCAGAGAACCTCCTGGCTCTGGAGGTGGAGACAAGAGATGTGCACCCAGGAATTCCAAGTCACATTTTCCCAGCTAAGACATTTAAATTCTATTCTGGAAAGAATATTCATTTATTTCCACAATGGTTTAAAATCAAAGCAGTTAGCAGAGACTAGTGGAAGAAGGAAAGGATTCAGAGATGAAATAAATTTTGAGCTGAGTCTGCAGTCAAGTGGAGGAGTTTGCCAGGTAAACCAACTACAGGAGGAACATTTGGGGAACTGGGAACAGCAAGAGCAAAGGAAAGCATGATGTTCTCAGGGAGCTGTAAGTAGTTCAGTATGGTTCATATATCAGATACGTGTGAAGCAGTAGCCGTAGGAAGGCTAAGCAGTACAGAAAACCAATCACTGGACAAGACCGACCACTAGAACATGAGCTCTATGAAAACATGGTCTTCTTCGCCACTATATTGCTGATGCTTCGAACAGTACCTCCAACATAGCAGGAGCACAAAGAATGAATTGAGAACAAGAAAGAAAGAGAGAGAGAGAGAGAGAGAGAGAGAGAGAGAGAGAGAGAAAGGAAAGAAAGAAAGAAAGAAAGAAAGAAAGAAAGAAAGAAAGAAAGAAAGAAAGAAAGAAAGGAAGGAAGGAAGGAAGGAAGAAAGAAAGGCTACTGAATGAACTGGCAACAGAACACTTCATTACGGACAGCAGTGAAGGCTGGCATTAGGGCCCCTTTCCACTGCGGCAGTCCAGAAAATTATTTATACCAGGAAGTTGACAGTGTAATATGAGTTTAAACCAATTAGGTATTCCCAAACTTAAGAAAGATCATCTACCTAAATGAAGGCAGACTCATAGGTCTAGCTCCTCATCCAGAATTTAAAAAGGAACATTTCAAATTATGTAAAAGTAAATATCTTATTTAAGTGTCAAAACGTCATCTAGGTACATCCTTAAACAGTTAAACAAAAGCTCAATAAGCAACAAGTAATCCATCTTTCCTGCTTCCTCAGGGAAATATTACACTGACCAGGTCAAGAAGATACTTACTGTTATAGGAAGTATTTTAGGAAGAGAGAATTTTGGAAACTGCTTAAGCGCAACAGTTCGCCGTCGTAAGTACTGACGACTTGAAACCACCTGGACCTTGGCAGGTGCAGATGTGAGCAAGCATCCTGGTCTTCGAGTCTATAATCCCCAAATGGCAACAATTAACTAGGCCACAAAGCAAAGCTGATGTTTTGTCCTTGCTCAGCCTATTTTTAAAAAATGCATGGAAACAACTTGGTATCTTTTTTCCCTCACCCACCAGGCTAGCTTGTTTAGGTATCTGGTCTTCACAAAACAATTCAAGGGGCCTTGATGCACAGCAGAGGCTTCTCCAACTGACGTCACGGAGTGGCGGAGGGATGGGTGCCCTGTGCTGCCCGGAGGGTATTCGAGGACCCAACACCAAGCCTTGTAATCGTGAAACTTTGCAGGGCCGAGCATCTTCCACGCAGCCACCCATGCACTACACATGCCTTCTTGCATTTCAAAATGACCAGAACAACTCACAGACATGCTTTGGAAAACATGGATCTGGAGGACACCAGGCTCATCTATCTGCACAACATGGAATTCTAGACATGGTGTTTATCTACCTTTCATGAGCATTAAATCACATATTCTTAAGGCGGAGGCTGCAGCCTTTATGAGGCAGTTGAGGAAAGCTTTTTGTCCTTAAATCTGTGTATTCATTTTCCATGTCAGGATCTGTTCAATTAAAAGGAGCGGGAAGGAGTACTATACCCTTCAAAAATATCAATGTCCTAAAAGACCAAGGCTGTGGATATATTCCAGATTAAAGGGAACTGAAGAGGCAGGAAAACTACGTAACACCTGCTCCTAGATTGACTTCTTTCCTGGAGAATAAATGATACTATAAAAAATACTGTGGGGATTACAAACTGAAATAAAGAGGGCAAAGCAGATAAAAATATTATGCCAGCTGTACCTCTAAAGTTGGTAACTGCATTGTGATTATATAAGAGAATCTCCTTACTCTTTTAGAAATATCCACTAAAGTATTTAGAGGTAGAGAACCAGGATGGATGCAACTCACCTACAATGACAAAATAAACGGAATAAAATGTTAACAATAACTGACTCTGAGTAAAGAAAGGGTATTCGAGTTGTCTTTGTACTATTATCATTCTTGCAATTTTTCTGTAGACTTGAAGTTATTTCCAAATAAAAAGGTTTTAAAAGACAAGAAGGCATATGAAAGTTGTACAGAACGAGTTCAAGAAGTGGAGTTTCAGGGGGCCGTTGTCATGTGAGCGGTTCCTTACACGCTCAGCATGAGTAACTCGTCGGCACAGGGCACACAGAAGGAGCCAGTGCTGGGGCCCACCCACTAGCCCGTCAGACTGCTTCTGACTTTGTTCTTTCAAAGGGTGAAGCATAATTTTGACTGGGCTGAATAATGAGAACAGATGGTTTTCACCAATGGAGCACACTTTTGATGAGGTTTACAAGGCATTTCTTAATCCTCAATTCAGAAGTCAGGCTTGAGTCACCTCCATGGCCTTGATATATCACTTGTTGTGACTACCGTTTATTTGCATTTTCAGAAAATGCTTATGTGATGACAAATCTGAATTTGTAAAGAAAATTTCAAATGCTCTTACAAAGTCATAGGAAAGAAGCTAAGGGAAAGATAGAGAGAGAAAAAAAAATAAAGGAAAAATATTCATAAGGAATTAAATTTAAAACTACCTAGAATTTGAAAACATACTGTTCCTCTCCCAAAAGAGCAATCTGAGGTACATGCAGGTAGACCCCCCAAAAAAAAAAGTAGCTTTCCTTCCAAAGATTAGAAGAAACTGAAATTCGACAACATAGCATTAGCCTGGAAGCCCTCTAGATAGAGAGGTTGAAAATTCAAGCCAGAGGCGTATGGGAGCAGAAGCAGCTCAACAGGCCTTCAAAATGGATGTCTGTGTACTGCAAAGCATGGCCATGCATAATCAGAGTCCTCGGTAATGACAGGCAAAAGGCAGGTCTCTCTGCTGAGCCCCGAATTAGCAACACAGAGACAAGATAAAAAGCACAGTTCTCACGCCTACACTGAAGTGGAGAGAAGGGAGGGCCAGAGAGCATCAGGCAGGGGTACTCGCTAAGAAATACGAAAGCAGAGGGCATAACCACATGTGCTGGTGGTGAGATAAGATTTCCCAGGGCAGGTGAAGGGTGGCCTGGGCCTGGAAAGATGGAGGGGGCTGCAGATCGAGGTGTGAATGGGCAGGGAGGAGATGAGGGGGGAGCTGGGGAAAGGGGGCCCCAGCGGAGAAGCCAGTCCCTGGCACGGCAGAGGGCAGGGTGTGTAATGGACACTTAGAGAGCCCCCTCTGGCTGAACACAGGCCAGGATGATGGAGTGGCCAGAGAGGCCACGGCCTGTGAAGTTTTAATCCAACCCTAAACATGCAGGGCAGCCCCTGGGAGGCCACGGAGGGGCAGCGTTATCGGAGCTGCACTTCAACGAGACCACTCAGGCAGTAGCACTCGGGACGCAGTGGACAGAGAGGTGAGCTGGTAAGGACTCCGAGTCCAAACACTGTGCAGACCTCAAACACCACCACAGAAAACCAGCCATTCTGAACTCTGAGCCGCATGGATACAGACCAGCTACTTTTGTCCCTCTGGTCAGAACCGACGTGAGACTCCAGCATTCTGGTATGTGCACAGAGAAATGACCACTGTACTTTCCCTCACCAACATGTGAATGTTTGTAGTCTCACCAAATTCATTCTAAGTTTAAACCTTGAATGAATTCTTATGAAGGAAGGCAATGATTACATAATTCATAACTCATTATCAGGGAAAAATAAAAATAATCAAAGTACAATATTTTGGAAAACAAATGCTAATGTGTTTTTGTAGTAGTTCCTAGTCACATCAGATTAATAGGCAGCAAATCAGGAGAAAAGATCTTTGAGGGAAGCAAGGTGTGGGAAAGAGAGGGGAGGAGATAGTTTTGTATATTCACAGAATTTTAGAAATCACTCATCTGTGTCCACAAAGCCTAATATTCCCCTTCCGTCATCGGAACAGTTGTAGCTTCTGGTCACACTGCCAAAGCACCTTCGGCATTCCTGCCTAGCCTCAGCAGGTGCTTAAAAATCACTAAATTAATAGCTTGATTACAATGAGTTCATCAGGATGAGAACATAGCACAACACTGTGTGGCCTTGATGTCTTACCTCTCATGAATGCTTTACTAGTGTGTTATAGCAAAATATAACACACTGTACATAGCGGATTCGAGATACTACTACTGGAATGACTGGTGTCAAGGAAGGGAGAAAAAGGTAGTATGGTCGTTTAGTATAAAATTCCTAATTTTCAAAAACGCTGTTCTCCCCAGTGCACCTGCTAGTATGGGATGCTACAAATCAGACCAATACCAAAGGGCTGTGATATCATGGGGTCCATTGGGCAAGACTTCAGGTGGGGGGCTCGAGGACACAGGCTCTGTGCTGACCCTGGAAGATGAGGAGACTTTGAGCCCACTCCTCCTCTGACGGCAGCCCTCTCGCTGCGGGTGGTTTAGCACCAGCACCTACTCATACAATGACAAGGTTTACAAGCTACATTTAGATACCATTTAGGCCCCTCTTGAATGTCTAAGGATACAAGGGAAGAAACGTAACTAAGCAGCCGAGCCCCTTCTGGTCCCGTAACTGCCTGAGCACAGGGGACCCAACAAGGGCCCACTGCCGCCCTGAGGGCCCGGAGCAAGAGGCGCTGTGGCTCAGAACAAAGGCTTTGGTGCCAAATGGACTGGGACTTGAGTGTTGGGTCAACATGGGCAAGTGGCTTAACCTCTCTAAACCCCAATTTCCATAAATTTAAAGAAGATGGTGATTACACCATCTTAGATCATTAAGAGATGCAATAGGGTACATATGAAGTGCTTAGTGCTGTGCCTGGAAAGTATCCCCTTAGATATTAGTTATTATTGGCGGCTTCAGGGTACAAAAAGCGAAACCATAGGCCCACAGTAATGGAAGCCATAGTGAACACTGGGTGTGTGAAGCGCTGGGGGCAGGTCACGGGCAGGAACAGATGAAGGACACAAAAGTCAAGTGCTCCCAAGACATCGATAAAACTGTGCCAGAGCAAAGAAATGCCATGGGCTGTTATTTCTGAACAAGAGCTGATTTGAGATAGACACTCTGAAAACTCTTCAATTTGCATCCTTTTATATTTTGTATTATATGTTCACAGCATTATACCTGTTAGCTACATGATCAAATCAAAGCTCTGTATAAAAATTAAGTCAAGCCCTGGCTGGTGTGGCTCAGTGGATTGAGTGCAGGCTGAGAACCGAAGGGTCACCAGTTCGATTCCCGGTCAGGGCACATGCCTGGGTTGCGGGCCAGGTCCCCAGTGGGGGCCACATGAGAGGCAACCACACATTGATGTTTCTCTCCCTTTCTTTCTCCTTCCCTTCCCCTCTCTCTAAAAATAAATAAATAAAATCTTTTAAAAATAAATAAATAAAAATTAAATAAAAAATGTACCAAAGGCCTAAATGTAAAAGCTAAAACTATAAAACTTGTGAAAGAAAACATAGGTGTAAAGCTTCCTGACACTTGTGGTGGCAATATTTCTTGAGTGTGACACCAAAAACAAGCAACAAAAGAAAAAATAAATCAGACCACATCCAAATTAAAACTGTTGTGGATCAAAGGACATTAGGCATAGAGTGAAAAGGCAACTGGCAGCGCAGGCAGAAATATTTGCGAACTATCCAGTAAAGAGTTAATATCCAGGATATATACAGGATTCCTACAATTTGACAATAAAAAGCAAACAACCCAATTTAAAAATGGGCAAAGGAGTTGAATAAACATCTCTCCAAGGAAGATACACAAATGGTCAACAAGCACTTGAAAGGGTGCTCAACATCACTCATCATTAGGGATGTGCAAACCAAATCCACAAACAGATACTGCCTCACACCCATTAGCATGGCTATTATTTAAAAATTTAAAAAAACACACAGGAAATAAGTAGTGGTGAGGATGTGAACAGGCACTGGGACACTCGTGCACTGCTGGTGGGAATGGGAACTAGGGCAGCTACTGTGGGAAACAGTAAGGCAATTCCCTCTTTCCCCCCGAAAGGAAAATTACCATGCAATCCAGTAATTCCGCTTCTAGGTATGGATGCGAAAGAACTGAAAGCAGGGTTTTGAAAGAATGGGTGTGCACTCAAGTTCACAGCAGCATTATTCACAGCAGCCAAGAGCCAGAAGCAACCCAAATGTCCATCAACAGGTGAACAGATAAACACAGTGTGGCATGTCCATGCAATGGAATATGATTCAGCCTTAAAAAGGAAGGGAATCCTGACACGTGAGACAACACAGATGGACCTTGAAGCCATTATGCTAAGTGAAAAAAGCCAGTCACAAAAGGACAAAGACCGTTTGATCCCACTCACATAAAGTACCCAGAGTTGCCAAGTTCAGAGACAGGAAGTGGAATGGTGGCAGGCAGGCGCCGGGGTAGTTACTGTTTACTGCAGACAGAGCCTCAGTTTTGGAAGATGAAAAAAATTCTGGGGTTGGATGGTGGTGATGGCTGCACAACAGTGTGAAAGTACTTAATGCTACGGAACTGAATAGTGACAAATATTTAGATGGTGTTTTCTGTTACATACATATTATATATGTTACCACAGTCTTTCAGCTACTAAAAATCACTGCCACGTCTGTATCATCCTGGTGTTTGCTGTTTGCCTTGCTCCAGCAAAAGTCGGTTTTGCTCGGCTCTCCACCCTTGCTTGCGGTTATCACACAGGACTTTGGAGCAGTCACGGTCCACCTTACGTACCTGGCAGCTCACAGATATTGATAGTCCAATTCTCTCGAAATAAACCCTGAGAACTTACAATAATTATGCTTCAACTGTTTACACTATATTCAGTTCTACTCTAAGTATCCTGACTTAAAAATTCTAAGGAATAATTTTTTAAAAATCTAGACTTAAAGTGCATAAAGAAAAAAGAAACCATAATAATGTGCTAATGTCACAGTCACTTACTTAGGAACGTCATTTTCTTTTGTTACCAAGATGGCAACAGTTGCTGTGGAAACCACACAAAAACAGGAATACTTTACTGAAACAAACTCTACTCACCTGCACGAAGATGCCCTTGTTCCTGTATTCCTCATGGAGGCACTGAGAGAAGAAATCTACAAAAGCCTGGGAGGGGGTGGGAGTGAGAAGAAAACACACACACACAATCACATCAATCTGCCTGATCTGTAGCCAGGGAAACAAAAAATAACAAACTAACCATTTAACACTGTAGCTTCTAATCATTCTTTTTATTTCAAATGCAGAAGAGGCCTTCAAAAAAAAAAAAAACCACCTGAAGCCCTCAAGTCATTTTTATCTGCCACCAAATTAGGTATTCTCTTACCAAATATAATATCCTGATCAAATTTTGATTTAACTGGAAAAGGCTCTTCTTTTCTTTTTTTCAGAAAATTACTCTCCAAGAAGAAATGTTTCATTATACAACAAAGGGTGCATTTCTCCTCCCTACTTGCCATTCAAACAGAAATACAATATAAATTCTGTTCAACTCTGTTCTATGAGGATTCTGTTGTCAATAAAGAAAAGAGCAAGCATCCTCTTGGCCCTAAAGGATCCAAAAAGTATGGAGATGAACCTGACAGCCCACCTTCTCCTGATAGCACGACTTTATATGTTTGTGAAATATAATGTACCATTTTCAACTGTAGACATAGCCTCAGGTTGGAAGTGAAAAGTATCAATAATGACTGTACTAGGGTCCCAATAATTAGTCTTGTGTCCATGGAGCAGAACAGGTAAACAGTTGGTGTTCACCGATCACTTTGGGAACCCTGGTGTTCACTGGAAACATGCCCTCTGTATGCAGCAGAGCTATAGAAAAGCAGGTAGATTACAGGGGTGGGGTGGGGGGGGCGGGGCCAAGCTTTGCCAAAAGACAGCAGTCACTGTCATGTTTTTCCAGGGGACAAAAAGCCAAGTGAAAAAGACGGCAGGCATTTTGCTCTTTTACTTCCCTGACCTACTGCATGTTCTCATTCTGTATTATATTTTGCTCATTTCCCCCTAAAAGCTTATTTAATTTCAGCATCTCAGCGGTCATTTCCATTTCAGAGATGAATCCTATGCCTCAACAATGTATATGCAGATGATGCTATTGACCTGCAGGCAATAGGAAATGCATTCTAAATTATTTTTCTAGTAGTAATGTGAGAGGTGAACGGTGATATATAAAATTACATCTTACAGAGTTCTGGAAAATTCTTGTCTCACTCTGGAAGCGACAATAACTATCTGTGAATTCTGAATAATGTGGCAAAATACTCACACTTTCACCCAGTCTATCTTGTGCCTACTATGCACATTTAAGTGCTGACTGGCTGCAATCCTTCTACTCAGCTCTGTATACGTGAACCAATGCTGTATGAAGGAGACTTATTAATTAATTAAATCCCCAATCTTAGATTTATTAACATGATGTTCTGATCAGCTGAGCCAGCTTTCTCTGGAAAGTTCAAATATCAATTTTAACACCTGTAAACTAGTGGGAAGGAAAAACCCATTGGTGGATCTGCGATCTTGGTGTCCCATTTACAAAGTTTCTACCAATCGGTTCTCACTGGCCTGGCTCCCATGAAGCTAGCACAGGGTATTTTCCTTTTCTTCTCATTCCATTTGAAAACGGCTAAGAATAGAACTTGAAGAAAGTTCTATGCTCATTTCTGAGATTCAAAATTAATTCTTATTCTGACATGATTTACTAAAACTTGTTCACCTTTGTTGCAGAGTAGATGGTCAGCAGTGGGACCGGCATCATGCCAGTGGCGGAGGAGATGTTCAGAATCACCCCTTTAGATCTAGGGAGGAAAGTGCACCGTAAACAGCATGAAACCACATACACAATTGTTCATAAATTACAGATGGAGATACAGATTTGAAACAGAATGACCAGCTGTTTTTCTAACACACATCTCCCCTCGCCTTTCATCAGCATGTGATGTGCTTGGTCAGTGAAAGAGGCATAACTCAATCAACTAAAAATAGCTCTTGCTTGCAGTTAGCTCATTTCTCAGTCTTAGTAATCTAGGGCACAGCCAGATCAGATCTGCAGTCTCCTCGAGTTGATCTCCACCCTGTGAGGTCTTCTCTGCCCACAGCACCAAGAATGCTCACTTTTAGAAACACCCTTACGCTCCTTGGGAGCTTTTATTTTGGCGTTTCATCACATACTACCTTGCGGTAGTATCTGATCATTTTATGTGCATGTGCATTTTCTCCTGCAACACAACCATAAGCTTCCAGACCTGGTGGCCTTTGTCCTCACTTCTCAAAACACTGAGCACAGTCCTGAGCATGTAAGCAGCACTTATTAAAACCTTCTGGAGGTGAGTGACGGGCAGGTCCTGCCCTCCTGCCCCCCCGGGTTGCAGATATTCAGGCCTTACACGGAGACCTGACCCTAATGTGCAATGCTATAGCTCATCAAGCCATATTCTTTAGCCAAAAGGCAAAGCTCCCAAGTTTCTACTGCAACTTTTAGAGACTGCTGAAAGCTAAAAGTCTGAAAGTTATCAGGAGTTACTAACGCTACCAATAAATGAAAACTGGTTTGAGGGAAGCAGTTCTACAGATATGCAAGTCATTAGCTAGCATACATGGGTTAGGTAGAGTTCGGACCAGGGTTTTAGGAATCTTGGAATTGACAACCAGCTCTCCCCCCTCACATCCACGCCTCTCCTAGGGGCTGGTCCCCTCCATCAGCGACAGCAGCCTGCAGCACCGCCTCCTGTCCCCCACCCAGATCAGGCTCCCTTTCTTCATCCACTTTCTCATTTTTCTTCATCTGAATTCACTTTCCCCAAAGCCTCTTTTTTTTCAATATTGAAAAGGGGGACTATATAAACCCTTTTTATGCAAAATAATAAGAGGAACCTGATTAAATGGCATCAAAGTTATTCCAGACATAAATCTGAAAAGAAATAATCCCCAAAGGTCACCCAGTCCGTCTGCCAGCCTTGGCAAGATGCCACCCCAGCCGTCAGATGGGGAGTCTGGGTCCTCAGTCTGATGCGTCACCAGGAACAAGTCGTCGTTTTTTTTACCTGAAGTTCTTATTTGTAACACACGCACTTTCCTAAACAGTGAAATCCATTAACATTTTGATCCCAGAAATCAAAGTCTCAAATATAAAATTATTATATTAGGGTTTTGAAGAAAGTCAGAATGTAGTCAGTGTATGAATTACATCATTTTTGTGTTTTTAAAAATTTAACATCATTTTGTATTAGTTTCAGTGTACAGCATAGTGGTGAGGCAGTCACACTTTGTAAAGTGCTCCCTCCCCCTGACATCTGCAGGACCCCACCGGCACCATACACAGTTACTACAATATTATTGCCTACATTTTCCGCTGGTATCTCTCATGGAGAGAGAAAAGCCTTGCCTTTTTAAATTGTAAGTAAGAGTGTAACAGTCTTTATCAGGAGTTAGAAGCTGATCATTTTTAGCAAAGAGTATCTAGTAAATTTATTTTATCTATATTTGTGAGTAATTCCTTTAGTGAGAGTGAATGAACATTACTGGAAATGCTTAATATAGCATTAATTTATGATGTTTAAAATATCTGTACCTATTTAGGGTGTTGCAAATATTACGAAATCGGATTGTGATGATGGCTAGGACCAACCAAACTGTACAGTTTATAAATGAGTGGATTTTGTGGTACATAAAATGTATCTCAATAAATCTATAAAAAAATAAAGAGAAAAATATATTTATGGTATATTGGAATGCGCCACCTCTAAGCTCAGAGCAGATCCCAATGAATTGGAAGCTACGAGAGCAATTCATTCTCATCAAAATAGACTTCTAAACCTTCATTCACCAAAGCAACGATTTCCATGCAGGAATATTCACTTAAAGATGACAAAAACTTCTTTCCTGCTTTCAAATATAACAGACCAATAATCAAATATGGCATAATTATGCAGTTATGTTTCTTTCATTGTCTACTCCTTGAGTCCACGGAGATTTTTGTTTCTCAAATATTCTACCCTAATTAAAATTCCTAGGAGGTAGAGTTAGTTTGAATTAGTGATAAGTCAGAATTTGAGGGTACTTTCTTCAAAACAAAATACTTGCCCTCTAAAATAGATCGAAACAAGCCTAAGACCAGCAAAGTACAAGGTGAGAATGCGCTAGACCGAAGTAAATAAAAGTCAGGCATTTCTAACCGTACCTAAATGGCAGCAGAGAAAACACCCCTTCTACAAAAACTCTGTGCAAGCAGGAAGCACACGGATTTGTTTGTCTAGCAAAAGCCTTCCCCCCACACCCACACACAAGACAGCACAGAATTCTCTCTTTCTCTCCAAGGATGATCACAGTCACCTTAGTTTTTTCTGAATCATAAACGACACACTGGGATAGCTGCCTTAATCCTTGTACTGTATACAGGATCTGTTCTTCACGCAGAGATGGGGATGAACATTTGGGAGTGCGAGGCCCAAAGGACTCGTCTTTAAAATCAACTACTTTGTCAAGCTCTAATCCTCTATCTCAGCAGAGTTAGTGACGTCAAACCAGTTTCCATGGCACAGCCAGACTCACGACAACTCTGTTACATCAAGCAGAAGGACAAAACAGGCTGCGCTTAATTGCACACAGAAACAAACATAAAACCAAACCCTGGCTAATCTCTCATTTTCCGGGGACTTGGGGAACAATTCTAAGATTGGAAGGTACATTAAGAATATCTGCTGAAGTTCCATATTGAAGACTCACATTGCTTCAGCACATTTCCAGTTTGTTATGACAAATAATCCAAATAAACGAGTCAAGTGCTGTTTTCTGTGATACAACATTCTTAATTCATCACGCTTCTTACTTGGGAACAGCCACATGATGGTGTCTCAGAGGTGCAAATTTCCTGAGAATCCACTAGAACTAAAATACTGCAGAAACAAAGCAGAAAACACCATTGATGCTAAGGAAGCACCTTTTCACGGGATCATGTTCTCTTCAATCACTAGCCCTTCTCACTAGTGAAATGCTCAACTCACACAAACCTATAAAACTCAACCCTGTGCATTTATAGCTTCCTATGGTTAGAATTCCCTCAGAGCTGTGAAATTCGCATTCACAACACTCTCCTTCATTGTCAACTGGATAAAAAAATAATAATGCCAAGCCTTTATTCTCCTGCGCATGCCCCACTATTCCATCAGACTGCTGGAGTAACCTTGTCCATAGCTCCAGAAGAATTATCATCAGAGAGGAAGTGATAGGTTTTTTTGAAGTAAGTCACTGATTTCTGGCGTCCTCATCACTGCCTCACACTGCAGATGAGGAGAGAGAGGTGGGCAGATGCACATGCTGCCGTGAAGAGGCGGAACGCGGGGTCAGCCCTCATGTGGGCAGCTGAGTGCAAACAGCTTGATGCCAGTCATGGGCGATCGTATAAATAAGACTGTCGCAAGTGTTCATATTTTCATGTCTTAGCAGGGAGCGCAAAAGTGTGCTCTCAGAGGGTCATTACTTTTATTTTTAAGCTTTAACATAATACTGAAATTGGTACTGACAGTTCTCCAACAGATTCTCAAGAAGACTGAGAAACACGTCACAACAGTTCTATGGTCAGGGAGATAATTAGCACTAGCAATCCAAGCACATTACACAAACATGGCTTTCTTGAAGAAAGTTTGCAAACAGTTACCACATGAGAGAGAACTGCCTGCCCTAAAACAGCATAACATGTCATAATTCCACCTTAAGCAATACAGTATGAGAGAGCTATTTTTAGCTTTTCCATGGTTGTTATGGCAACCACCTCCTGGCTCCAGCTGTACACAATGTTTATAATTCCAGGGAAGTGGAAAAAGCAAGTTTCCTCTAAAATGTAATTATGCACTTTCTACCTCTATGGTAATAACACCTTAGTCTGATTGCAGATACTTGTTTAGTGATGGTCAGTTGGCCCTCAGCGGTAGTTCTAGCGGGTTTGGAAAATCTCACACATCAGAGATAGAATCAGTGAAAGGGGAAACAAACAACAGCAAAGGATCTTTATATCGGACCCCACTTTTCCTAACTGGAGATATGAATCCTGGGGAAACCAAGCATAGGAAATATGCCATTTGGGGACAGTGTAAAGGGCAGGCGATAATTAATCATTTATAATGTATGACGATCTGTTAAATTGGAGTTTTTCTGTCCTCTTGGGCACACAACTAACACTTCCGGCCTCCTGTGCAGTCAGCTGTAGCCTCTGCCTGAGTTCTGGACGGTGGAATGAGGGCAGAAGTGATGATGGACATACATCACTCCCAGGCCTGGCCCATGAATATGCCCATAAAATCACCCTTATTCTCCCACCTCCTCTGCCAGCTGCATCCAGAGGACTTGGCGGAGAACTGCAAGGCCCAGGAACAGACGCTCTAGATGGAAGGAGCCTGAAACCCCGAGGAGCTGGGTAGAGCAGAGCCCCGACCACTGACTTCACTGGCTGTGATGCAGGGGGAAAAGCAGCTACCACAGCCGCTGAGCTCCGGGAGTGGTCTGTCAGAGAGTTGGCCTACCTGGACTAACACAACTGGAAACTCCTTTAACTCAAAGTGAATATAGCTGTTCCTTCGCCTAACCAAAAGAACTGACTCATAAAATCCACTTACATTTCTTATTAGTTGTTAACAAGTGCCACAGCTCCGGCCCCCGCTCCACCCCCGCCCACATCAGTTTCAGTCCAGCCTACAGTGGCTCTCCGCCCGGCCATTTCTCAACCTCAGTTTAAAATCAACTTGAGTTCTTAAAGGCAAGGATCCCATGGATCCTCTGTGTACTCCATGATAAAACTTATACAGCGAATGCCTGTTGAGGGGATGGATCCCTTTCTTTGCATTCTTTGTTTTTATCTAGTGCCCCAGCTACAACTGTGATCCTGACTACCAGGTCTACGGAGATAGGAATGACGTTCCTAGTACCTAGAGCATTTACTAATCATGTAGCTTCACGGCCCTCATTTAATCTGAAGTACTGAAATTCTATGACTCTGTGAACCTAATACTTTATGATCTACAAAAGATGTCATAACCACTATCTCTTTTGATTTAGTTTTTTTTTTACCAACACACTTAGAAATTCCTTTTACAATATCTGTGTGATTTATAAGTATTTCTTTTTTTTAATGGGTAGACTTCCTATTCTGAATCAATACCATGTCACTTGTAGTTGTCAAAGTAGGAGTAAGCCGATGGCCCAAATTTCATCCCTCCTGAGTTCTATTCTGTCTGCCCTAATTCTCAGCAGTTTTCTAGGGTTCTGGTCTGGTTTGACCACCATCACTTCTACTTCCGACCATCAGGGGGTCATGCTCCCATGGCCAACCAACAACAAGCAGTCTGAAGATGTTAAAGGGAAATTTTTACTGAAATCAAGCTATTAAAACATACAAAACTACATATAAAATGAAATTACAAGCAAAGAGCCTTGCTAAGAAGCAGTTTCTCAACCAGTCTCTGTAGAAGCCAAACAAAATGGATTCCTAACCGCAGTTTCCTCATCTGCACCATGACGGGAGGCCATCAGAGTTAAATGCGCTAATGCACACCGCATTCTCAGCATAACACCTGGCACCTAGTATGTACTCGATAGACATTAGCTATAACCCCTCCCTGAGGCTGGTCATAGAGGTGCCATCACAGAAGTAGGGTCCCGGGTTTTCCCTTTTCAGAGCTGTGATTCCTTTGGGTGTTATCCAAGTTCAAAGCTATTTTGCAGAGCAGGATGAATGTGAAGTCCTAAATTGAGCAAATGAGCCACTAGCTCAAGATGCAAGCCCAGCTCTTTCCAGAAGGTTTTCTTTGAAGGTCTAGCCACCATTCAGGCTTTTCCAAGGGAAGAACAGAGTGTAGTCACAATTCTACACTTCATGCTATTTCAACTGTAAGAACTCAACAGCACGTTTCTCTATAAAAATGAAGACATCCAGGGCATCCCAGTGGAACCCAACATAAAGTGGAAGAATGAGGCCAGTGGACACAGTGTTTTCTTCCAAGGGTGGGTTTGACAACTTATAAGCACATTATGGCCCCAAGTCCTCACACACTCACGCTCCCGGTAAGAACTGGAAAACCAGAGGATGGGGCCTTATGTCATGACACTCCACTGACTTGGGCTCTGAGACCATTCGGCTTTAAGAAGGTATTCCCGGGGATATCCCAGGAACTCTACCCACCCCCTCAGAAGAGCAGGCAATTCAGTTAGTGATGGTGACTCAGGCAGACTTTTCATCCATATCTAAAGGAACCACTGCAACTCTGAAGAGGGAAATAAAAAGGGAATCGAGTGGAAAAAGCCCCCACCGCTGGATGACTCACACTTCACCCTGTGAGTCACCGGGCACCTTACTCTGTCACTCAGACATGGGGGACAGGTTCATTAGCCACTTTGGCGAATTTCTCAGAGAAAGGGTTCTCGCTATAAATACTCATGAGTTCTGTCCCCCAGTGTGTGTGTGAGCTCGTGACTCACCTTTCCACCATGCCGGGCAGCACCAATCGTGTCATCTGCGAAAGAAAAACAAAACAGTCGTGATGGCTGAGGATGCGACAGATAAACAGGGAGGAGAAGCCACCCCCACAAACAAGATGGGAATCACAAAACCACTCGCCACCTCCACAGGCAGTGGGTTATTTTATATAGTCTGTATGATCTGTCCAAGCCAAGACAAGGGAGCAGGTGAAATGACTAGAGAAGACACTGGGAATACTTTCAGTGGACTTGGCCAAAATTATTCTCGCCTGATATGGAATACTGGCACCGAGATCTTCAAGTAATTAAGGATTTACAGAGAAATCTAAGTATCCCAATATGCGTTCTCAGGAAAGGACATGGGTTATCACGAGAAATACCGTGCCTACGAGATTACTTAAGCTTTTGTGTCTCAAGAGCTCCAACGGTCTTTTCCTATCATGATAGCCTCTAGAAGAAGGCCATAAAGCAGCATTTTGGCAAATATCAAGGATATCTGCACATTCGCTTCTCTTGCTGCTATAGCCAGTTGTGAGTGAAACTCACCCTTAGAGTAAGTTAGGGTTCATCTAGGATCTCAAGTGACCAATAATGAAAAAACAATACTTGCATTATCAAAGGACTTCACAACTGTTGGCTACATACATGTCAGATGATGACAGAGACTATTTGTAAACTTTGTTTTAAGATATAATTAACTAAGAAAAGTTATCATATCCACCGGCTTAGTCAAGGCCACATCATAAAGTACTGAGGTTAAAACATGAGTTCTTGACTCCTGGATATCATCAGTTCTCTGAGAAACAAACGCTGCTTTGTCACAGAAAAGTCTGCATGCATGCTGACTACAGGAATTTTAAGCTTTCTATTTTGAATAGGTCTTAATTAAAATAGCATTCTGAGAAGAAGAGAATTTGTTTTTCCTAGAAACGTCACCCCCTACCAATAGGCTGTATTTAATTTAATTTTTTTTAATTGATGTAACATTAGTTAATAACATTATATTATGTGCTTCAGGTGTAAAACATTGTAATTTGAACACTAAAGCATGCCCACCACCAAAAGTGTAGTTTCTTTTTTTATTTTTTAAAGATTTTCATTTATTTATTTTTAGAGAGAGGAGAAGAGAGTGAAAAAGAGAGGGAGAGAAAGAGCAATGTGTGCTTGCCTCTCACACGCCCACTTCTGAGCACCTGGCCTGCAACCCAAGCATGTGTCCTGACTGGGAATCGAACCAGTGACCCTTTGATTTGCAGGCCGGCATTCAATCCATTGAGCCACACCAGCTGGACAAAAGTCTAGTTTCTATCTGTCACAATATATTTGACTCCCTTTACCCATCTCACCCTCCCCCATCCTCTCTTTTCTTTTGATACCTATCGGTCATCTGTATCTATGAGTTTGTTTTTGTTTTTGTTTATTTCCTTTTTGTTTTATACTCTACATATGGGTGAAATCATATAGTTTGTGTCCTTTTCCATCTGACTTATTTCACTTAGCAAATAACCTCAAGATTCATCCATATTGTGGCAAATGGCAGTATTTTATCTTTTACAACCACTATTATAAAAAAGACAAGAAATAGCAAGGGCTGGCAAGCATGGGGAGAAAAGGGAACCTCCTCCACTGCTGATGGGATTGTAAATTGGCGCAGCAATTATAGAAAACAGTATGAAGGCTCCTCAAAAAATTAAGAACACAGTTATCACATGATTAAGCAAGTCCTCTTCTTTGTATTTACCCAAAGAATATGAAAACACTAATTCAAAAAGATGTATGCACTCTTATGTTCATTGCGGCATTATTTACAACAGCCAAGATATGGAAACAACCTAAGTGTCCACTGACAGGTGGATAAAGAAGATGTGGTATATACACACGCAATAGAAATACTTTAAAGAAAATGCATCCAGACCTGACCCAGGTAAAATCTGCTATGCAGCACTCTGAACCCAGTTGTCAACCTTGAAAGTGTTGCACACCTTTTTGTAGTAAAAACATGGGTTCAAACTGATACTGTGTCATAAAAGAGAGACGGACACACCACCAACTTCGAAACAGTCAAAGAAGTATCTTCAAAGCCTAGGGGAATTATTTCAACAGCAGTATCTGGATTTGGCTGAATTTTCTGGCCCAGATAAAAAAGAAGAGACCATACTAAGGTCTCTTCTCAAGTGTAAAGCACTCCGAATCTTCCTCCTTCTTACATGCAAATCTACAATTTTCATACTGATCTCGTCTTCAGAAAATAATGGGACAGAGATTGCCAATGGTCTTCCAACATTCCTTCTTTCCGTAATACATAATAACTGAACTTTCAGTTGGATATGTGGCCTCTTTCCCTCCCTCCCTCCCTGCCCCCATAAAACCACATTTTCTCCTTCCTCTCTCAGATTATGTGGTCCTACGACTGCGGCCTACCTAATAGATGTGAACGTAAGTAATCCATATGATTCCTCGGCCATGCCCTTGAAGAAGACAAAAATGTATGTCCTCCTCTCCACCTGGTCCTTCCTCCTCCTCGTGGCTAGAACGTAGATGTGATGGGAGGAGCTACAACAGCCAAGAAGAAAGCCACGCGCCAAGCCAGGGCAATGAGATGAGAAGAGTCAGGACCCCCAGTGACTGTGAAGCTACTACACCAAATCGTGATTACCTGCACAGCTTTTAATCTGAGAAATAAATTTCTATTTTAAGCCATTCCTAGATTTCTGTAACAGCAGCCAAACCAATATTCTAATATAATTTACCATTTATATTACTAAACATCAACCAATATTAATATTTTAATGCTTAATCCCCAAAACAAAGTCAATCAAATTATGCCAATAGACCAAATGGCCTCCCTATTTTATAGTTTTTGAAACACAATTCTGTTTCTTCTCTTCTCTAGGTTTGCTTGACCCAATTCAGGAAGTGCCCACTGGGCCTCAGAGTCAACTACGTGGAACCAAGTCAAAGAAAAGTCTGATTTCCGAGTTTATCCTTTTGACGCAATCACCTCTTGTCTTCTCAGATTAAATAATAACTATTCAATTAAGCAATAACTCATAAAGGCTTCCTACGATCTGTCTTTTATAGGAGCATAGGAATTGCTCAACAGATAGCTATTGAATGTTTAAGGTAAGTAGGGTATTCAGTCAGGCCAAAGTTCAAACCCTGGCCCTTCCACTTCCTGGCAGTATGACCTGGAGTTCGTTCCTGATCCTCCTCTGCAGAGTCCTTATGCGTTAAGTGAACAGGTTATCATTTTATCAATCTCAAATAAGGCAACATACGTAAAGGACCTAGCATGGAGCCCATCACAGAGCAAGGCCCTGAGAGGGAAGCAGTATCCAGTACTGCCAGCGTGCACCACTCTTTTAGGGTACGGCACCAGTAAGCATCCAGGCCTCCTTTAAGCACATGGTGCCCTACACAGGTTACAGCCAAAAGCAATGACACATTTTGAGGTCATCCAGCTGAACTCTGCACACAGAAGTTTCTGGACAGTTCCATCAACTGATATTTAAACATATCTCAGCTGGGATCTCCTTGGGGTAATAGAATTGTTCTAAAGTGGGATTATGGTGATGATCGCACAACTCTGTAAATTTCCTAAAAACCATTCAACTATACACCTAAAATAAATGAGTTTTATGGTACACAAGTCATCTCTCAATAAAGCTGTTTGTGACAAAAAAATCTAAGAATCACAGAACTGGATTCACAAAATACAGTTGATGTTACCCTATCACACATAGGAGATAAAATGAGCTCTAAAAATGCTCTATGCATATCAACCTCTGGTCTGGCGCAACATCAAGCAATAAAGAGGCATTCTTCTGTCCAGGGGAGGCCATGCTGTACTTGAACCCAAGCTCGGTGATGAGAACTCACTCACTACCTAGCAGGAGAACAGGTTTTTATCAAAATAAATCATAATGTGACAATGCTATGAGTGGTGCCATCGAGGTAGGGACAGAAGGCACCTATGCTTTAGAGGACTATTATGTCTGGGGAATCAGGGAGAGCCTCACAGATTACATTTAGAAAATAAATAGGTGTTCGCTAGGCAGGAAAAACAATTCTAATTGAAGGAATAAAATGCAAAAGTGCAAACAGCTACAAGAAACAACAATGTATGCTATGGAATTGATGCATTTTAAAAACTTTTGGTTGAGTGGATGAAGTAAAAAAGAAGTAAAAGCATGGGCACCCTAAAAAATGTCACACGATTTGCATGCCATCCTGCAACATGGACAGTTTCTGGGCGGTGCAAGCAGGGAGGGGTGAATCAGGCACGTCAGCGGTCGTGGAGCACTTTATTGCAAGGACAGATCGTATGCACTCTTAGCAGTATCTAAAAACACTTTTTATTTCGCATGTTTTATCAGGGGACCACAATGTTTGGCTAATAATGTATCATAAAGAGGTCACAAAGCATTTTGTGAAGAGATGTCATTATTCAGCTCCCCAAAGTCCTGAGATCACCAGAAACAGAAAGAAGGTAGACAAGACTGATAATAAAAAGTTCTCACCCAGGGGCAGGGGTGTGTGTGGGTGTGTAAAATGAGAAAATGAGATGCTATGTGCAAAGCAGCTCAGTGGAGTCCACAAGTGTGGCCACTGACGTTCAGCTCCCTGCAGAAGGGAAGGAGAGAAGGGAGAGGCTTTGGAGGCAGCGATCAGTCTGCAGAACAACTACCAGTTAAGTGTGATGATGGATTCTTTTATTCTGACCAGGGATCTCAGTACCATAAGAATGTTTAGTAAGTCGTTGTGCAGAGTTTTAAAGTTCAGTTAAGATTTTTCCCCAAAACATCAATTTACACATTTAGATACAGTCCAGTAAGAAACATTACTTTACCCTGGAATATTGAGGCAATACAAATGCATGCATTGGAAGCTATATTTTTCTTTACGCTGTGTCATATATTAACATGTCATATATTAAATGTGTCCTTTCTGAATGGCAAAAATTATCCAGACAAAGTAAGACCCCACAAGATATAATCTTACTCACAAAATTACATCAACAGCATGCTAAACATTAAATATTTTCTTCATGGTCTTCAATGTCTGGACATGTTCAAAATATATTTCCCCCCAGTTTTATTAGATATAATTGACATATAACTTTGTATTCATTTAAGATGTACAAGATAATGATTTGATATATGTAAATAGAAATGATCATTATAATAAGTTCAGTTAACATAAAAAGATATGCTACGTTTCACATTTTTGCATGCTATTCTTGCACAGGGCCATGCTAATCTCTGTATCACTTCAATTTTAGTACATGCTGCCAGAGCGAGCACCAAAATATATTCTTTATATGTGTGAATTAAAACTCAAGACATTTTAATATCTTAACACAAAGAAAGGAGCAGTGTTTTCAATGCCTGGATATTAAAGGGCCAGAAATACTTAATGAGTGCTCAGTGATCAAATGATCCATCAGGTCCTCTTATAAAAAAAGTTAAATTGTTTTGTGCTACTTATTGGCTTATCTTTTAAAATTCTAACTCTAAATTATTTCTCCTTGCCAAAAATGGAAGATCTTGTTTTTTGATCTTTCAAATGACAACACTGACAAGCCTGAGAAAAGTTAACCTGAAATCTGTGTGCTTTTGGAAAATTAACGCCTCGCCTATACTTAAATTATCTTTCCTTCTAATCAGATTATAAATCATAAATTCAATTTCAAGCCTGCTTTGTTTGGGTATGTGTATACAAGTAATTCTTAATATTCTATGCATAAACTGAGAGGCTTCACTGTGTCCACATAGGATATTTTAAATAAGCTATCAGTAATCTCATTTTACTTTTTATGTATTAATTGGTAGCTTGATATATTTAAATCACATATCAAACATTCCTGTGAAACCTCACTATATACCAGAGCTCCGTTTCACAGCCCACTGGCTGTTTCTGGGGTTAACTCAATGTGCTGATTTTAGGCCATTTGCAGGTGATAACTGCTGTACCAGGAAATTTTTGGTTCCTCTCAAGATATTGCTAAAGTAAGGTTACCAGAACTTGCAAGTTTAATGGTTAAGAATATTTAAAAAATAGTAGTAAACATGATTTCTATACTTGTTTCCAAAAGTATACAGCAAATGATTTTTATTTAATTCTTTCCCAAAAAGTAGATAAAGTTGCAGCAGTACATCTATAATAATGAGAGCTCCAAATCCTTGCAGAAAAAAACAAATGTTTCCTATTTCCACGGACACATTTTTAGTGACAGTTTCATTCATCCTCACCACAGAAACAACGTCCTACGAGCCTGAAATCTGAAGAGGAAAGGCCAGTGTTCGTCACATCACACCTGGATACTGCACCGCTTTGTACGCAGGGTGGCTGCACACCACACAAATACACCCGTGCTCTGCCGTGTGTAATGCGCTCCTGTGTATACAGCGCACCCATGTATCCATGTGCGTTATACATGGGATTGTCATACCCATGGTAGGTAATCATTATACTCATGTATAATACGCATCCTTCTTTGTCCCTCAAAAACTTGGGCAAAAAGTGTGCATTATAGATGGCAAAATATGGTACAAAGGTAAAGGGAAATTTTTATCAATGGCAGTTCAATTTAGAATTCCTTTGGGGGACACTACATACTCACTTCCAAGAGTGAAATATTTATGAGTATTTATTGCCACAGCTGTGTATATTTTGGATAGAAAATAAATAAGAGGCTCATTTTGTTCATACGAAATCGAAACAAGTATTATTAGATCATTTAGGTGAGATATCTAACTCAAAAGTATATTGGCTAGCCAAGAAAATCCTTGAAAATGTTGTATTAAAATGTAACAAACATCTAAGTATTCCTAAATATTGTGAATATTTTTGGCAATTACTTGCATTGTTTTGTAATTAGAAAAGCACCCACAATTAATGTTATCTCTCAAAGAAATTAACATGAATAATTTTTTTCTCTTTACATCTCTGACATCATAATTAAGAGATTGTAGAAGGAACTTTATACTCAAAAGCCAACTAGGCTACCTACTTTTTAGTTTAGTATGACACTGATAACACAAGCAAATTATACAAATTATGCACATTATTTTACAAGCAATTAATTTTTGTACCATGCAACCTCCGGTATTTGGTCATTTTGGGTAGAGAATAGTACAAAGAAAACACTATTTCATAATGCTTAAAAAGACAACTAAAAACCCAATTAAAAGATTAAAATTCAAGGTGATTTAGTAAAACAAGAAAACAAACACTGCCACCTGCATCGCCATTATATGTGAATAGGGAATTAGGTGTAACAACTTGCCTAGAGCCCAGGCAAAGCCCCAGGAACGCAGGCTCCCATACAAACACCAGGACACCACAAACAGCCACTCCGTCCACGGCTCTGCCCTGCCCTCCACCCCAGAGTAACCTGCTTGCAGTAAACAGGGTCTGAAGTCAAGCAACTGCAAAATGAATCCACACAAATTAGAAGGAAATAGATGCAAATGTCTTAAACAAGCTTTCAATTGGAATCACTAACGATAGTTTTAAAAATCACAGCATAATAGTGGAAAGAATTACATCAAGGGGCAGCGCTGTTACACTACGCCCACTTTGGAGAAATGAGGTGGTAACTCCACTGGAAGTCCTACCAGAACAACACCGCACACGTTTCCTTGGGCAAACTGCGTAGTTTGAGCTCTGTTATCAAGAATACAACTTAATTAGAAATTCTTACAATTTTACCTGTAAGGCTAACTGAACAGTTACTGTGCAGGGCATGAAAGCCTAATTACATGAAGTTTACAGAGTGCTCTGAGTACTATCTGGTTTTCCTTATTAATGTTTACGTCTTCAAGGAAGTGTCCTCCTTGCCATTTCCGCACCCCCACCCCTTATGTTACTTAACCCGATGCTCAACCCTACGTCATAAAAAACAAATATTTTATAACAAATTTTGGTTTGATAAATGTTAAAATGATTTAACAAAAGAAAAAGAACTTTCCAAAACAGAGGGCTGCATGTATATTAATAATAATAAATCTAAAGCCATAACTTATAAACTCTAAAACAAACTAAAATAAAAAGAACGCATACACCATTGTAAACTGTTTTTCAAATGTAGCATACTATAATATGCTAAGAATTTCCATTACTTAAATTTTGCCAAAAGAAGCTGACTTCTTAAAAAGTGACAGATCTTAGAAGGAGAAAAAAAATCCCTAAAGTTCTCAAAGAGAATTTTACATTTTCACCCACATCTAAGAAATTTTTCCTATACTAGCTTCACTCTGAGCTAAAAAGAACCTTAGAACCAAGCTACAACTACTCTGTGGTTTTTGGTTTTTTTTTTAAGATGAAAACTGTTGAAAGAATGGCTCTCATTCAATGCGGCACACCCATCACTTTGTATTTCTGTTTGGAACAGCCCATTACTATGAGACCTGAAGGGCTAATGTACCCAACAATTTAGAAATGTTTATGAGTATGATAGCTGCTTTCAAATGGATTAAAAGACTCTAGAAAAGCCCCAGGTGGGGTTCAGTGGTGAAGACCTTACTCTCCTTCCCGTAATTTATTAACTTCCTAATGTTGTTAACTTGAATTCTTGGGGCAGGGTGGGGGATAAATTCTTAGCATAATCCCTAAATTAGATACAATTAGACTGCTGAAGAGAGATTATTCTCAGAGATTTCCAAATCAATAAAGGGCTCCCCCTACTGGTAATGCATCACAGCCAGGGGCAAATCCATGTAAGAAAAAGGAAACAACCACTTCACCTGTGCTTTTCGTCCATCTGTCCACCCATCCAAACATTCATCATCCATGGACAGGGCAGAACACTGCCTACTTATGGCTGAGTAACATACACTGAGTACACAGTGGTACCAGAGGAAAAAGTTATCTTTTTGAAAGCATGCAAAGGGCGTCCTACTCCAAGTGATTTAATTTTAGATAATGATAACGATGGAAGAGATTTGTTTAGTCCAAGCCATTCTAATTCCTTAACATCACTAAGTGATTTTTCAGTCTGAGTAGACTGAATATTAGGAGTTACCCAAGCAGGGGAATGCAAACTCAAAATGTTTAAAGGGCCACAGAGGTAACATAGCCCAGTACAACAGATCAGACAATAGGGACTAGGGAGGACTGTGGCAATCCAGAGATTGTAAGCCTAACTACTTAGCATATTCAGCTGCTACTCCGCTAATTGTTGTCACTCAGCAGTTCAGCTCTGTGTTACCTGATTTTCCAACAGAAGCTACACGTTTGGGAGTGAAATGTCTGTTTTGAAAACACTGCTTGATTTGATATAGCAAAAAGAAAAATAAAATACCTAGGAATAAACCTAACCAAAGACATAAGGGATCTGTATGCAGAAAACTACACAACATTGAAGAAAGAAATCAAGGAAGACACAAACAAATGGAAACATATACCGTGTTCATGGATCGGAAGAATTAACATCATCAAAATGTCCATACTACCCAAAGCAATTTACA